>DVXP01001216.1:0-15802 GCA_018235645.1 Junonia grisea | reverse complement strand
CACCACGCTGCTCCACTGCGGATTGGTGGATATACATGTGTCAGAATTTCTTCCGGCACATGCAGGTTTCGTCACGAAGTTTTCCTTCACCGCCGAGCTCGAGATGAATCTAAACACAAATTTAGCACTTGAAAATCCAGCGGTACTAGCCAGGGTTTGAACCCGTGATCTTTGGTTAAGACCCACGTGATCCACGTGTAAACCAAAATACAAAATCACATTCATAATTATATCATACTTAGTATAGGATTTAATTATAATGATACCTTTCCAAATAACTATTTAGGTATATCTATTTTTTTTAAAGAAAATTGCATAGGTCGAAATAAATATACGAGCATTTTAAAATACGCTAAGCTTTTAGTAAATTTGAATACATATGACCTGTTTTCATTTATTTTTACAGCTTTTAACATTTGACTGGTTCTTTAATAGATGTAGAAGCGGGTCACAGAACTCAGAGTAGCGTATAAATCTTTACAATCTCATTTATTTGGTGTTGTTTTTTTATTAGACGATCTGGTGAGTTATTTTGTGTTAAGTGATCACTGCTGCCTTTAATGAGCACAGAAGCTAGAAGTTATTAGGTGATGTTTTATATATGAATAGAACTTAAAGGAAGGAGGCAAGTGTTTAGAACTCCAGCGCTCTTTCTTTCATCCTGTGATACATAACAACTTTAAATATTACATTACTTGCTCACAACAAGTAGCTTCGGTTAACCAATAACAATAATATAGGAACTAATAGATCGTACGCACGCTAAAGTATTACGCAAATACTCTATGCTATTATAATTATTATCTTTCGACTTACTCAACATTGTATTGTTTGTAACTTCATGAAAGTAACTTCGTTAATAACAAATACACGTTTGCCTGTAAAAAAGGCATGACTTCTGTAGATGGTAGGTACTATAATGTTTTATTTCTATTTGCCTATCTCGTCCGTGAAAATGTACACCACTACTCAGATACCCCTAAAATCAATTTTGGATTGAAGTTTTGTTACCTATTGTGTTATAATTAACTAAAATGCCTACTGACCCTAAACTCTCACCAAGTATAAGACTAGAAATAGAATAAGGGGTCGTTCAAGTATTACGTAACGCAACTTTTGAGAATTTAAGACACTCCCTCCCCCTCATGTAACACACCGTAACGTTTTTCTGTACCCCCCCCTAGTTGTTACGTAACAGTTTACCAAAATTTTTTAGGTAAAAATGGTCACAAAAATACTTTTCAAAACTATTTTCACCTAAAAAATCAAGATTATGCTGTTACGTAACGCGTAGTCCTAATACCCTCCTCCCACCATGTAACGCACTGCAACGTTTTTCTAGACCCTCCCCTCCCCCAAATTGCGTTACGTAATACTTGAACGACCCCTAAGGTAAAGAGGTAAGTAATAAGAAAATTTGTCGGCCAAACTAGATACTCAGTCCAAACCTAAAAACTTAGACTGCCATTAGAATCAGCATTGAATTTATTAATTATAGAAATAATAGTTCAACATTCTTATACTATTTGCTTTTTTTCCCTTTACCAATATCTCAATAGCAACAGGTTGTTATTATCGTGCAACACGCAGCCTTGGAGACCTTGTAATAATTCGCATCCTACACTCACGTTCCTTATGATAATAAGCAAAGTGCGTAGATCCGTGATCGGTTTAACTGTTACAAACCTATTAAGATCAAGAACTCTTTGTGCTTTTAAAAGATATCTTTTAAGACATGTTTCATAGAATAGAAGAGTCTCTTACAGAGTTTTTATTTAGTCAATAATGACTTGGCAACTAGTGTTCCACTCTAATATTACATTAGATAATACGAGACTAAAATTTTACGTTAGTTACCTATTATGAAATTTTAGTACGTACTGGTATGAACCACTGTTTTTTTACATACCCAAATAAATGTACACATAATCTTCAGGAACACCCAACTTGATCGATCTATTGCCGCTTAACGGTGCATTAATCTTGTAAATTGGTGTGTAAATCTTAAAAACTGTTACGGACTTCATTAGCGTTAGTGGATCTATGGATGGGGTCTAAAAATACCACAGCAGCGTCGCAATATTTGGAAGTGAATTCCAATACTCTAATATTAAAAATCAAATAAGTTTCGTCTATTAGTTCGGTTAACAGGGCGTAAAAAATCGCTCCACTTGACAGGTACTGCATAAGGTTTTTCCAACCGTTCGAATAACGAAAAACGCTTTTCATGCTATACATAATACCTATGTATAAACCAAGGGGCTACGCGAGAGAAATATATAGGTCGAATAAATTGAAATAAATAAACAAGTAATCATTATTTTTTACACGCTTTTATTAAATAAACATTCTTCATTGAAGGCGAAATGTAGTAAACAAAGCAAACACGGTTTGTAACTGGCGACTCGTAAATCTTCATAAATCTACATTTGATGTCCTCTGAGATATCTCAGCGTTATTAATAGTATTCTAAAAATAATTATTACTCAACATATCTCTATGAACTTCTCATGTGAATTTAGAAAAATTCCGTTACGTAGAAAAACAAATTTTTAGTAACTCCTTAATGTAACTGGTTGTAAATGATAGGTATGTTACTTTCGAATTTCTTCTGCGTTTACTAAATAGTACTTGTTATTTAAATGACGCAATAACTTCCTTAATTCTAATAAACTTATTTAGAATTGTGCTTAATGTTGACATGGACGTTTTTTTATTAACATATTTCTGAACATAATTTATCTATTTACAATTCAAATTCTTCTATTAGACTTGGTCACTTCTGCGTCTAAATTTTGAGAACATTTTTCTTCGAATACGACATTGTTACAAATTAAATTAAATTGTACAGTAGATATTAGTAAAATCGCTTATCTATCCAAAAAGCATGGGACAACTTTCTAGGTGTCTTCATCTGAGCATCTTCCCACGCATTGTTTAACGGTACATTATGTATGTGAAAGGGACAAGTGCTTTGACAATCCTACTCGACCAAGCATAATTCTCACATAGAATGTGCTTGTATTAGTAATCCGTTACATTATTCGACTTGTTTACACAAATCTAATACAGTTATGTTTTGGTCTGTCTTTCGGGTCACATACGTTTGAGATGCCTATGATAAACTTGTCATCTCAAGACAGAAAATATCGGATTTATACGAACATTTCCGACTCGAAGAATTCTCGTAATATTGTTATTTCTACTCGGATGGTCTTAAGCTTTAATAAACCTCAAAAAATGTTGCTACATCGTATATTACGTTTATTCCATCACAAGGAATATTTTGGGCAGTCGTTCTATTAGCAGTGAACGTTATATCATATGTGTGTGGGCTAAACTACAAAGAAATAATTTCGAACATTCGGAATAGCGATTAACCCGTATTGTCTAATGTCAAGCGAGCACATCCGCATCGTAAGAATACCTACTACCCCGGCTAATGACTTGAGTTTTAATTGACGCTGTAACGATATCTGTATTGTATTATAATTGACATCGTTATGACGATTTGTAATCGAATGATTACCTAATGTTGCTCAATGATAGCAGTCTTTGTAGATCGCGTATGCATATCCTTATTACGTCATTGGTTATAGCTAATATTGTAAATGCAACTGTAAGATCACTCATTTGTTTTAAGTTTGTAACTCTTTCTCCCCTCAACTTTTGAACATATGAACTTCTTTCTACAGACCATTATGTAGAGTGGACATAGGAAGTCTTTCAGACAGCAAAATTATTTTACTCGATACAAAGCAAAATTAAAACGGACGGCTAATATAAAGTAATTAATATATACGTGAGCGAATAGCAAACCTAATCTAAAAAGCTTTTAAGAATCTATGAAATTTTAAACCTCAACGTGTACAATGAAAGACGAGCGTTCTTTTATAAAAGCGAAGACGATAACTGAGATATCAGTGCAGGAACCTAGAACCAGGTTAGAAATCCGGCGTAAAAGGAGCACGGGTATTTATAGCGGGCGCGACACCCTGGCGCATTACGTCATTATAACTTAGATGATAGCGAGAAAGCTTCCGCGGCGATAGATGGAAATTAACTGTGAAATAGACTTTTTATCAGTATCGTCTTTTTAACACCTTTGAAGTCCATTTTTATTTATTTTTGTAATGCTATACATGTGAAGGAAAAGATTGTTAAGTATTAGTTAATACTACATCATCAGTGAATAAGATTTTGTTTAAGACTAAAATAAAAACTGAATTTTCTTTTCAAGACCAACCAAGTGCTGATCAAGAACGAAACGAGTTTAACGATTTTTTTCCATCCAAGAGCAAAAACGTAATTGCAAATGTAACCACTTACGGAGATGCTTTCCAGAATTAGATTTCGTGTCTCAAAATAAAACCCTACCCTCCATCTAATTTGGTATACCGCCTCACTATTCTTACTAGTGCTTAATCAGCATTTAGTGTAAAGCTAATAATTAAGTATTTGTTCTTCTGCGTGTCGGAACTAAAATAAAACATCGCCGGCCGGGGCTTTGATACTGGAATTGTTTGACGACACAACAAATTTACCGAGCTATAAATATAACAGTCAACGGGGCGCTAACTCAAACAGACGAAAGTAATGATGTAATAAAAAATGTAAACTCATTAATGTATTCGTCTCCTGCCACGCCTTTAGGGAGCAACTTATTTGGTGATATTACGATTGACATGAGCGGCGTTTTGTTATTTTATTTGGTGTTTGGTTTTTTTATTAGTCACTTGTTTTTTGGGCTTGTATACAAAATAATATTCTTATTTCTGATACTAATCGTAGGTTAGATTTTTGTTCTGATTTGTGCTCAATTTTGTATCTTAAAAATATTAACGACGAAAATCTGTTTTCTTCTGAGGTTTTCATTTTGAGATTATGTCTAAGATACGAAAGCCGAAAATTTCAGTTGTTATATGAAGGACTATGAATAGATAAATTAAGAAATATTGTCCACTAATCAGTGAAAGGGCATCAACCCAGTCGCTATGCGGTGACATAATACAACTCATGCCGAACGGTCTACGGTTTAACGGGTCAACAATTACTACATGCGGACTACCGTAATATGATTTAAAAACCAATCATACGAATTTAACCTCTATCTTAACCAACAAATGTATCACAATCGATTCCACTGATATAATGTTAGATTACAACATGGACGACGCTAATAGGATATTACTTTTATCGATTTGATTGCTGTACAACTTTGGTCACTGAATTTTTCCAGCCGACGAAGACTTACAAGTGCGCTTGGAAATGCAAGTACAGCGTCGTGTTACGGCCACGTCACCGTTGATTATATGTATAGAAACCTATATAAATAATACATTTTTAACTTATTTTGTTTTATCACGGTAAAACCACATAAGAAAAAACCGAAACTTGCTATAATAGTAAGAGACGATCCCAGAACTGTACCTTGGAAGACATAACTGTAATTTTTCTGTTAACGATTTCGGTAACGTATTAATAGGTACTATAAATATAAAATAGCGTTCTTATTACTTGATTGTATTTATTTATTGCGGTTTTCTCAGTCGCAGTTTCCATTTTATATATGCCTCTTGTAAATATATTAGAACCTCATAATAAAGTAACTTGAATAGATTTTGCGTAATACTTGAACCAAGCAGGTGCTCGAGGCAGTCACTTTTAAACTTCAGATTTATTATGCATGGCATAAATTATAATTCATCCAATAACATTTACGTTGTTTGAAATACTTATATAAAATGAAATATCACAATATGCAAGAGTTGTGGTACCTCTACATAAATATTGCACAAGTGTAAAATAACACGTGTTATCTGCGCTTTAACGAAGATTGTGGTAATTAATTTTAATTATTATAATTATCGCTATTTTTCTTGTAAATTGACTATGACGTATGGACGTCGTATTGTAAATGTTAGCATTAACTTTAACTAAATATTTTATTGCAACATCGTTGTAGTTATAATGTCGGAAGGTTAGTAGATCTCAAAAGGTGTTTATAGTCACAACACGAAAGGGTGGGCAGATTTTACCTATATGGTGACTTTACCTTAGTTATTTTTTTATTAAGAAAACGATACATGATAAACGACTCTTTATGCATTGTAATTTGTATCGTTGTATAATATAATATAGTAGTTTTGCATCTAAGTTTTCTGCATTAACTTCCAATGTGAATCTAACCTTCAAAGTCTTTAATTACGTTATTATTTCTTTAAATTTTTATAATTTAAATTTTTTAAATAAAATATAATAGCATTGAAATCTCTTTCTTATATGAATCGACATTTATGTGTTTTTTTTATATACGACTAGAAATCGTTTTTACTTCCTACCTAAAATATTTTAAACCGTTGCGAATTCTGTAGAAAGTCACAAGATTTTTTGTTTGGAAATCCATTGTTTCGTTCAATGACGGCAAAAAATGTAGATACCTGGTTTAAAGTTTTCGATGATAAGTGTACAATACGTTAATTTAGCCACATTCACAAATCTTTATTACTAAAAGTAGTCATTAAACATTAATTATGTAATGTTCATACAAATAATAACAATAAGACTGTTTCGATAATTATGAAAGTTTCATTCGTATCGTGAAATGAAGCAGTATCATTTTATATTCCTTATTCCTATTCAAATCCGTTTCCTATTTAGTACATTTGCATAACTTCCTAATACAACGTCCGTACAACGGTATAAAAGTCAAATGTTTAAAAAATATTTTTTAATTCAATTATTTTTAGCTATCTAGTAAAATGATTATCTCAGTAGATTTTTAATTATGACATATTATCCGATGATTTGATAACATCCTTTTGGAGGTAGGTATCATGGTGGTGGCTAAATCAATAAATTCCCAGTTTTTTTTTATTGGACACTGTGATACCTAAGTTAAAAATTACAAATATAGCGCCGCTTATTGTATTTACAGACTATCCAAGCTATCTATTTAATATCCATTTAAACTATTAACATGGCAACAAATTCAAACCACCAAATTTGGTTAACGTTAACACTGACCTTTGAAAAATTGATCTAATAATTCACGTAAGGAATTAAACAAAGGGAGTCTTTGTTTTTTTTTCTAAATAACGACTGCCCTGAAAAAAAAATATTAAAACCCACATGACAGGAGTCCTAAAACCTTGCGTGATAACGCGCATCGGTCTCGCATCACGGCCGCCGGACGCGCGGCACTTTCACACGTTATCCATAAACAATCAATGAATTTCACCTACATTTCAGTATTCAAATTGCTAATAATGAAGATTCCGTTCCACCGTGACTCGAATATGATACTGCTCTTGCTGTAAAAGTGGATGGTGATGATTGACAAGCAGATGTTAAATCACTTTAATTTTAACACCTCATATCAGTGTCTATGATTGCGTTCAAACCTTGGACAGATTGCGTGTGAGCTCGGCAATATATCCAGTTTTTTTAATCGTCTATCAGCTGTTCATCAGATTGCAGTATGTGGCTAACTGACGATTGATCTAGTTGACACAAGAGATACATTTTCTTAGCTTATTTTGTAGCTGAGTATCGGCATTTTTCCCTCTATCCACAATTCACTATTAACTAAAATGGAAGAGCATTCAGGACAAAACTACGAACAATGGAAAATCACACAATAATAATATTTAGTTTAATGACTTAGTTCGTTTGTCTACTTTGATATTTATAAAAATGTTGTATAACGTGCGAACTAACTTAACAGATCGTGATGTGTCATACCATTTTATAGTGTGCTCTTGTGCAAGAATGGCATTTTAATTGACTTAAATACATGGTTTTACCGATTTGAGCGTAAATTGCTTTATGTAATCATAATTCGTGACCCAACTATTGTCCACTTATTTTAACTAGGTTTAAGCAACTACAGTTTTCATTAATTGTTTACGAAAAAAGTTAGAAATTACATTTCTAGTTAGCGTTACGTCAAACATTGCGGTTATTATCAACTATTGGTAATACGGTTATTAAAATCAAAGTTCTTCAAAGTGATTTACGTCATATAAGAATCATTAGCGTGTTACGATAACGTTGATTGAAATGTCTCGTGTATTAAGAATACCAATCCGTAGCATTGCATTTCGTTTACGAACACTTTTACTGGTCGTTTCGTTTTCAGCTCGGTCACGCTTTCAATGACAACCAAAGAATAGATCTCTTCAATGCTCATTGCACACAAAGAAATTGCGATAAGATTTATCTAGAAGATTCTATAGATTATTCCAGATTCGTCAACATATGAATGAGCATCAGCATCACATCCTTGTTATGAAACTGTAACTCTTTTAAAATTACATAATGTAAAAATAAAATTGATACATAAATGCATCATTAAAATCTTTTGCCTTTAAAAGTGTAATTTTATTATATGTATTTTTAATTAATTTCTCAGTTTCTTTGTGATTATTATATTTTTTCATTATATCTGAACAAAAGATTTCCGATTGCCATTCTAGATGGAGGCCTCGCGTAGTTGAATGTGTAACATTAAGGCTGCGTCGGAAACAGTTAGCCAGCCATGCGTTCCCTAACGATCCATTCATGACTTCTGTTCCATAAACAGCCTCTTAATGACTCTTGATATCAATGTGCAGTGTAACATGCATCTCATGATACGTTACGTAATGAGAATCATTAAGGATGTATTAAATTATGTTATTCGTACCACTTTCGAAGTCTTAACTTTCATCCATGCACGGAAAATATTTTAATAGTCGAATGTTTACGTCGAACACCAAAACGTGTACAGGAGAAGAGAAAGTACTAACTTCAGGTCATTCAGCGTAAAACTATCTCCTCGTTCGTTTACATATTCGGGAAGGCGCTCAAGTGACTAAGTACGTGATCGAAACCAGGTCAGAAGACGGTGCCTAAACGAGAGTTCCGCTGATCTCTTGGCGACATACTCTGATCTGGAGCAGCGACGTAAATCTTATACAGGACCTAATTGGACATATGCCAAAGCAAATGAAAAGGAAATTTCTTCTGCATGATTATTGCATGTTAGGTACCATATCTGTTTGGAGTCTATTTCTATATTGTTGCAAAACTATTTATTCCAGATTTTAATAACCATATCTCATGACGAATTTAACCAGTTCCACTTTAACACAACTCCATTATTAACGATAAATTGTTAATTATATAATCGCCAATGTTCCTTTAACTGATTCGTATTTGTCGCCTCGGTGATCTAATCGCAGTTAATCGTGGAAAGTGTGACGTTCGATTACATCTCAGCTGGAACTCTGCGTATCATCGTTAGGCGAATGTTGAAATAAACCGTGTAGACCGTAAGTTGCCCATTGTTTCTTTTCCTACATAGAGTTAGCAGAGCGCGACTTGAGGCCACGATGTCTTAACAACCTATGAATCACGTATGGTAATTTTATCATTATGTTAACACTTATTTCCCTGTCTGTAGCCGGCGATTTGTGTTTTTTACGTTTATAAATGAATCGAGTGGAAAAAACTTCCCGTCATACATAAACGCTTGAGGCTTGTTACATTGAAATCAATGTCAATTTTGGCTATTGTGTTGTGCTCATAAATCTCGATGTTGCGTTATTATTTTATGTAGCATTGAAATAGTGTTATTATAATTATATTCCGATCTGAGAATATTTAAATAATAAAATATAACTCAAAAGATTTAATCGTTTTAATTTCCTCTTTACAGTTAAAATTAATATGAAGGAAAAATTATCAGAACAGCAAATCACGGAAACAATTTCATGTCTGAGCTTAATGGTTTCAATCGACAGGAACCATCCCGCTTTAAGATTTCGCAGAATATATTCAAGCTATATCGAAGTGTTCATAGAACAGGAGTTCAATGTAACATTCATTTACATTAACGTTACGATCTATTCGCGTTATAATAAGTGGTAATATCTAATATACCAACTGAGTCATCGTCGACCTTTACAGCGTCTAAATTTGCGTTTTGCGCTGTCAACGACCCTGCATCACCGATATGTTGTTATATAAGTACATAATTAACATTAATTAAGATGCAATTGTCTTGCACAGCAAGGATCAAAATATTATTGGATTGGTTAGTTCCAGTGTTCAGTTTTGAATTATTTATATTATTCGAATCGACAAATACAAAATCGTCTTTTATATTTCTTTTATCATTATAGTATGAAAAATTAACAATGTCTTTAATATTTTCTAATGTCTTAAAGTTGGTAACACATTGTTTAGTATTGGCCTCGACGGAACGAACGGTATTTGTCGAAATGTTAATAGCTGTCGTGTCAAGGCGAATTTGTAAATTTGCTTGATAATAAAATTTAAAAATGTATTTTATTTGGCATTGTTTTTCATTATAATGCTTTACAGTATTATTTTATTAATCATTCCTATTTCCAAACTGATATTAGAAATAGTTACAACATTATGTGTTTGTGTATGTGCGTGAATATTTTATACATATGTATATTGAACTATACACAAACATGTGTCCATTAATAATTTAATTATCACTTTACTTTGTCATGGTATATTGATTGTTTTTTTTTTAATTTATTTTCTTAGGTGCTAATTTTGGCATTTAAAATGAATATATTATAATCTTATTAACGCTGCATAAAGTAGCAAAACCGCCGAAACGTTGTCTTATGGCCTTAACTTTAAAATGTTGAAAATCCTTCCTCTAAGTTTGTTTGCTACCTTTAATCTCAAATTTATGCACTGATCTAGAAAATGTCAAATAACTTTCTACGTTTGTTCAAACAAATTCCTTTCCCGGCACACCTTGCGCCTTGTGCTATAAAGTTAAGGTCATGTTACACCGGATGACCTACCAAATCCGAAGGGAGCGCGCGTTGAATGCCAATGATCGACAGTGCTTTGTACCAACCACCGTCATCAGTGCACTAGAGAATTTAACACAATATCATACCGTTTCAAAGGAATACAGTCCGTAAATCCATGGACATAAGAATCAAAAGTATCTGCTGATGATGCTAGTACCCATCTTCGGTTTCTTCGTGACCAAGTGTGTGCACGTGGTTTAAATAAACATGTCATTCAAGGAGGTGCTACTTATTTTGGTTCGGAGTTAAGTCATTTTGTCGAGTATAATGTTTTCTCAGATATCAAAGACGAAATAATATCAAGGAAAAAGTTCAGATTTTGATGCTAATCAAAGTTTTTATTCATGATTAAAAATTTAACAAATTTAAGTACAGATGAATTCTTGTTTTTAATTCATCTCTAATTCATCGGAATAGGATCACATTATAAACTGCCAGCAACCAGCAAGTCTTCTTTAAAATTACCCACTGCAAGACATCATATTATTATGTAGGTACTTTTAAGACGGTTCAAACTACTTAGATATATTTTACTGATTTGTTTGGGACACATAACTAATTAATTGTTTTTTTTTATAGTTGGATTAAAGTATTTTGTAATGATCAATTATTATCAATATTTCAAAAATATTTTTCTTTCAATTACAGCTCTTCAATGTTCATTTGAACAGCGCTAAAACGTATTGATTCACAGTGACTCATGTGGGAGTATGCGGCAAAAAATAACAATAAGCGATGTGAATTATCAACTGAATATCAATGATTGCATTCTTATACGCCTTATACGTGTCCTGACCTCGGGGTTAACAAAACTAATTTATATAAATAGACTTTAATTGCTAAAGCGAAACTGTCAATTAATTATTTACACACTTCAAAAAAATTACAGGTAAATAACCGCCGCTTTTTAATCCGAGGATCGCTCATACAGTATGTAGGTGTACCTATATATTCTGCAAATAATGCATTGATCACGAAGGCGTTGACATCATCTGTTGAAAAAATCCGTCCTCTAATTGTAAGTCGGTCCGTGTATTTTTGATCAGATCATTATCAAATCCGACAACCCTACAGATACACACTGTTCAATAGATAATGAATCAATAAAGTTTGTTTACAAAAGACATAACGTAACATACACAAGAATAAAAATTTTGTATGTATTTAGTGGAGAAAAGGTCAGTCAAAAATCTAAATCGAATGGAATATTTATCATAGTCTTTTGAATCACTCAATACTGGATCGTCAATGAACATGAGTTAGGTATATTATATCTAGAATTTATTAATTTTAGTGATTCACTTCATTTCTATTTACGAATCCCTCTGACGTCGCTTGCTCGTACGCCCTCATTGGATGAACTGATATGATGTGGACGCGCGATTTATAATTGGCTTCATTAGTCATCCGTCTGTAAAACAAGCTAACTTAGCCGTAGCTCATAAAATAAATAAAGTGTATTTTTTATGTTTGGCTTTTACATCCTCTGACGTATTTTAATCTATTTCGTTCTGTCCACTAAACTTAATCATAGTTTCATTTCCCCCTTCGTGGTGCCAACCTGGGTAATGACAGTGCACAAGTCGACCAACCACGTTCTAATAAAAATGGATCAATACCATAACTAACACTTCACTCTGAAAAGTCGTTTTCGGTCATTTTGTTCGAGTTATGACGTCAGGACCTCGCCTTGCGAACGTTGTGACGACCTTCAAGACACTGCAAAGGTACGCAACTGGTCCGACAACTGGTATTAGACGATGCTCCTTTGTGACTTGGGTCAGAAGACTTCAATTGCCGTACAAATCAACAAACTTGTCAATAGAAATAGGAATTCTTATTAAGTGCATTAATGCATTATTAGCATTAAAAAACGATAATATAAATACAAATTTATTATAAAAAATAAAATACTTGAAGATTTTTCTAATATTTCTTACCACAGTCACAAAGCACGTCAGATCGGCAGATGTTAACAATTATAAAATGTTAAGTGTGCAGCTGCGACTATCTTGATAATTGAGTCGGCACGCGCTCTACCTGCTCTGGGCGTGGGGCTAAACAAATGCTACAGCACGAAGTAATTATAGGCGTTATTGCTTGTCGAAGTTTGCTACGCGTTTAGCATACATTATGTCATTATTCTCGAGGACTTTGCAAACCAAATGATTCCGTATCCTTTTCTATAACTGGCAATTTGCGAGTTATCTTGGTGATTGGTTATTATTAATAGATTTTCAATCAAGAGGACAGCAGCTGCGAAACGTTTAACGGGGCGTCTGTGGTTTCGAACCGGATCATGTGTTTGTGGATGCGGGTTGCGCGTGTTTCCGAACGTGTAACGGCGGCTCGCTAAGTGGAGCAGGTATGCTTGAATGTCCTTAGAGGTTCGATCTTTGCGAGGCAAAAAGATTAACCGCCTGCTTTGTATGGCGATTGATGGGAGACACAAATTCCGTTCGCTGGAACCGTTGTTAGATACCGTATGCACGTTAATTCAATAAAATCCTTATTTAGAATATTATTTATTCTTAGAAGTGACAGGTGCCCGTAATTATAAGAAAAGGTCAGTCTCGCAAACAATTTATTATTCAACTGTTTGATAGTTACGATTCTTAGTTACTATTTCGTTGGTTTAATTACCGTTTACACCTATACACAACGGTTTGTTAAAAATTCAAATAGGTAAATTTTTGTTGTTTAAACAGAATCGTGAATACTTTTTGCTTGAGTTTGTTTGTTTTTCGCGTAGCAAACACTTTTTACTTGTTTATAAACAAAGTAAGGCCAGACCGTCAGTCATCCCTAGTCTAAGTCCATATCACCTTTGAGTATATTTCATCCTGACTACCAACAATGTTAAGTGGGTCATACCTACAAACGCCAGAAATTCCTGGGACGGGACGGGCAACTTTATCAAAGTTCTGTCAAAGAATTTTGGAACTTACACAGCTATTTAACGAGAACTTTTAGAAACAGATGGTTCCGCTTTAATTTTATACTTGAAAAATAACTTTTATCTGTATTTTATTTAAGAATATTGCAAAAATAATTGATATATTTATAATAAAATTTGAATTTACCTGCATATTTGCCTGATTTACTCTTAGTTTCGTAATACCCGATAAAGCGTGCGTTCAATTAACAAAAAGTAACCACGGTTGGGCAAGTTTACAAACTTGGCTAAAATAAGTGGACTGGATCTCGACCGTGGGTGGACTGGTCCCACGAGACCGATACGTTTTTCTTACGCCTTCATGTGTAACTGTATCTAATGCGTAGACGATCATGTCTGTAGGCCCCCTGATGCTACTTCCTCTTTTGTAACGTTACCTAATTTTATTGTGTTATCGCTGTGGAACATCATTGTTTATCTTGATTACATTAACGTTAAATTTTGGGGTGGATAAGTTAAAGAACACAAGAATTTTAGTTTCCTGTAACTGTCAGTACTTTTACGGTTCTAATTCTCTCTCATATTTTAAAATTATGTGTAAAACAAAACTCTCTACGCATCAATAAAACGTCGTCTCAGGAAGTCGCCGACTCGAAACATAATAGGGACTTTCTTCCGAGTTGTGTTAGTAATAAATAATATCATAACTCGTATCGTAGAGGCGAGGTATTGAATTCAAATTAGCTGTAGCACGTGGGTGGAAGGGCCCCCAGAGGCGCCGGCGCCGGTGTGCACTCAGGTGCCTTTGGACCAAGTTAACTACTGAGTTATGAAAAAGTTTGGAAACAAAAATCTGAATAAGCAGGTCGCTTGTATCTACTATATTGATTGATTGGAATTTAATCAAGTGGGTGGCCACGTAATAGTTAGTGTTGGTTAATGATGATCTTTACATAATTGTGTGATCATACAATTTGTTCCACATTTTACAGTTCAACAAAAACATTTCTATGTTTCAAATTCCTCTGTTCATAATTAATAATTATTTCTACTAACTGTAAATTTCGAATTTTTCTTATCATATATTTAAGATGTTTAAAATAGTTTGTTGTAGCGGGAATTAATTAAGTTTCATTAAATAGGTAACATTGCGATATTGTCAGGGCAATGATATGTATAATTTCGTCATAGAAACATAAGGCGTGCGGCTAACCCAACCTACTTTTTGTCTTCCGCGATGAAAGATCTCTCAAGTTATAATCTTTATGACATTATGATTGTAGGAGATTTGCGTGATGTCCAACGTTGTCTTCATCAAACGCTTTTTAAGACAAACTATTTTTTATCGTTCATGCTTAGAATTTTAAAGGTTTTACTGTTCGCTTCAAATAGATTTCGTTCCAACTATAGACCGATTGGTACACAATGAGACGGACGTGGTGCGTAGTAATAAGGGTTTCCTTTGAACTAGCTACAACAACAATAACAACTCAAAACAGTTGTTGATGTAACCGCCAGCTCACAAACGTGGAACTATTGGGTTTTCTTCTAACGGATGTTTCGATCCATTGTTTTGTAATAAAAGAATTCGATATGCCCAATAGTACTGCTATTTAAATTGCTTCTTAAATACTGATAAATGCTTAGATTTCTTCTGTTATTGTCTCTTTTCTTTATTATTTGTTTAAAATATTAGCACCCATACAAGTAACTGTTAACAATATTTTTATACCAATCGTCTATAAAAAAAAGTTCTGTTATATCCGGGATATGTATATCCGTCGAGCAGAATGGAATAGCGACAGATTTGACTACGAGCACTTGTCTATGGCACGATTTAAAGTTTTTGCACATTTCAGTTCCGTTATTTCTCCTTTTTTTCATACATTAATTCCTTATGATGCAAATAAAATTTAGAATACAAACAAAATAAGTGTTACGTCCTGGTAATGTGTTAATACAATTTTTGTACAGAATTACTATCCAAATATACAGGGTCAATGCGGACCATGGGTACTAATTGAAACTACGTATATTATTCCTATTCAGAAACACTTCGAAC
>DVXP01001215.1:0-15805 GCA_018235645.1 Junonia grisea | reverse complement strand
GGTTTCCTCACGATGTTTTCCTTTACCGCCGAGCTCGAGATGAATTTAAAAACAAATTTAGCACTTGAAAATCCAGCGTTGCTAGCCAGGGTATGAACCCTTGATCTTTGGTTAAGATCTACTTGTTCGCACCACTAGGCCATCTCGGCTCTTCTGAAAATGATAATAGTAATTATTATTTCATCTTTTCTTCATTCAAAGGGATATATATTGTTAAAAGTATAACTTAGGTGCTTACAGAACCTGATGAAAGTCTAGAAAAATGCTACGGAAATGATACAAATGTCTTGCAAATTAAATGTGGAGAGAAACGGTTTCCATAAAAATATAAAATGGTAATGTTCTTACAGTTAAAAGTGAAACATTGTATCAAGTAATCTCAAAAATGGTTTTGGTTTATCTTAAAAAGTATTACAGACCTGTAATTTTAGATAATATTATGTAACAATTGACGAATACTTTCGTAATGACGTAAGACGAGGACTTGAAAGATGGCTTAACCCATTTTCATACATTATAACTTGTCAAACTATTTCCCAAAATACTAATCTATAGACAATTAAACATAGTTCCCAAATACCTTTCTGAATAATTATAAGAAATAGTCCAAAACTTTGAGGATGAGACAAGCAACGAATAGACAAGAATATTCCTATCTATTTTCCTATAAATCATAGTCAGAATAGAAAGCAATACAAAATCAGTTTTCTAATTAGTTTAAAAACAATAAAATCCAAAATCTTACCCTTTGCAACAACATAGTGAGCCAGGAGCAATAGAGCGATCATACTCGTCAACTGACGGTGGCACAGCATACTCAGAAACGGCAGGTGTATTTGTAAACATGGTCGAATTACGCGTTTTACTGGACAGAGACGGATTTTAATTACGACCTATATTACCTGAAAAGTATTATTTAAGATTCTAGCTGTAGTTTTAACAATCATTCCGTATGATCACGTCCCAAAAATTAAAATGTTACAAACGACTGAGGAGCACTTTATAATAAAACAAAAACATGGGTGCAAACCACGAAAAACTTCTTTATTTAAAATGTACTGAAACTACTTATACATTTTGGTGAACAAAACGAAAGCGCGATTTAAAGTACACTCAGCGGCATCTCTTGACAAAAATAGAAACTACATGGAACCTATACATACTATCTATGACATTACTTCTACGACATTAACACCGTACTTACCCTTCTTCTTACCTTTTCTTTAAGCTACGTGGCTATTTCGTTCCTGCAAACGACCACAGGTGAGGGTTATCATGTCCGGCGCACCATCTGTTTAATTTTCCGCTTTTCTTTTAAAATGAATATCCAATTCTGTAGATCTTTTTTAATGTCTCCTACTATTACAGTTAATTTTGTCGCTTAATCGATCGATATCATATTCTAGTAAACGGCCACTAAACGAAATTTCTCTGCCTAGTTCAGAGTCGCTAGCATGAAACATAACGTGACTTATATTTAGACTTATGTGAAAGCCATGATCTCGCCAAGGATAAGTAGTCATTGAAAACAATCCTAACTTATAAAACTATCTGCTATCTCCAGAATGTATAATCTAATATTACGAAAACCTATTAAACCCATTTTCCAAAACAACCTTCCTTAAAAAATTTAATCCAACCAAAAAATATCCCCAAAAACAGTCATCCGGCTTCTACATCAATTTTTTAGATTATTTTATTCAAAAATTTCGAAACTCCTCAATCCTACCCTCATTTTGTTGAAGTAAACTCGCTCGTATTACGAAACCGCATTGTTCTCACGATGTCCGTCCTGTGGCTGTTTGTGATTATTCGTGGCATCTCCGGTAAGTTTGTTTATCCTTTATTAGCTAACTGTTGAGCTGTGACATCATCTGCAAAGATCTTTTTATTATTTTTAATTTTTCTGCTATGTTCTATTGATAAATCAAAATAATTATATAAATATAGTATCGTTGAGTTAGTATCTCATAACACAAGTCTCGAACTTACTTTGGGGCTAGCTCAATCTGTGTGATTTGACAAAAAAAATCCCTAGCAAAAAAATTGTAATTTACTTTCTTCCCTTATCCTTCCTTTCCAGTATCCTTGTTTATATTTACAATGTGTTTAAACAAACTTATAAACAGGCAAACATCCATTCTTAAGTCCACTTTAAGTTTAAGTTAAGTGAAGACTTTAAGTTCGAGGAACTATTGTTAAAATCTACCAGTTAGTGTTAACATTTTTCTGTAAAAAATTTCAGCAATACAAAGCGAATTCCAATTCATAAGGTATAGTGATAAAGGAAACTGTCAAATTTGCGACGACAACGACTGTACTACATTAAGCAATCCAAGATGCGCTTACTATGAAGAAATTTATGATAACTTCGAAAATATTAATAATTATGAACCAGAAAATACCGAATTAAATGATGATATTGAAAATATGATAGAACAATATATAGATAAAGGTGGCAGCAATTATAGAAAGATGATTTAATTACAACAATTACATTTTTATCATATAATTTGTGATAAAACTAAAAATTTTATTTAATTTTCAGCATCTATTATACCTTATGAAGAATGTATACCTTTTATATCACAGCATACCAATTGCAATAAAGGTAAATAAAACTGAATTACTGTATAACATCATAATAATTTTTTCACAAAGAAAAACCGACTTCAAAAGTAAACTGAAAAGCTAAAAATAATCTTTTTACTCTAAGACATTTTTGAAGAGTTCCCTCGATGTCTCCAGGATCACATCATCAAATCCTGATGTCCTTACGATGAGACTACAAGGGCACCCCACTTGTAGTCTTCGTCGTTTTTGGTATACCCTTTCAAATAAAAAAATTGTCAAAATCTGTCTAGCCGTCTTCGAATAATCGGTGTACACTGTACATACATAAAAAAATACCGACCGAATTGATAACCTCCTCCTTTTTGAAGTCGTATTAAAATTGAACCCTGTCACGACTACTCATTTATCTTTTACATTTACATTAGACCCTCCCCAGGGATCGCAGGACGATTCTAAGGTTCGAGAAGCCGATTTAAACGTGAAATAAGTTTTGAATGTGACCGCAAAAGCTTTAAATTATGTTAAAAAGTGGTTTAATTTTACAGAAAACATGCACATTGAATGTCAGACGTGCAGCTGTGATATTTTTGGAAAATGGAATTGTACTGTCCAGCATTGCCAGAAAAATGATCATCTTAATGTAGACCATAGAATATTGGCGGTAGTGATGGAGAAGATTCGAGAATGTAAGTTTTACACACTAAACCTCCTATGCCCAATTTCACTGCAAATGGCCATAATAGTTCAAGTATAGACAAAGACCTAAAACTCAGTAGTAATAATGACTTTTGAAAAACTGTTTTGTGAAAAGATCTGGTTTCACAAATATTGGGAATTTAGGTCATCTAACATTCAGTTCCCTTTTATAAAACAATAATGAGTATATAATTAATGAACTCTAAATGCTTATAAATCTACCCACTTTTTATTTTAGATAGAAATTTGCATGTGAACGAAAGATTCAAAAGATCGATAAATGAGATAAACTCTGGTAATAATAAAATAAGCTACGAAGAATTATTAAAATGGATGTATGGAGTAGAGAGATTTGAAGTAAAAGAAATAAAAAATACTTCAAAAGCGACTATTATTATAAATAATACAAACTTACTTAAAGGTAAAAAGTATGATGTATGATGGTTGATATTTTATATTTATATTTGACTCTTAGAAAATTATACATCAAAATTACTACAAAAATATTTTATGTCCACTTCGTCGGTTCCCTTATAAATTGAACGGATATTAACGAAAGTATAAATTTCAAAATCGCATTGCTCTATCAAAAACCTACATTTTGTATTTCAGTTTTATACTTTAGGATAAATAATGATTGAAATTTAATTACTTTGCTCTATTTTCAGATAAATTCAAACAAGAAGCTAGTATTCATTCGGAGTCTGATTTGCTAAGTTTTAATGATTTATTACATAGCGTAAATAGAACATATAATAATATTGATCAAGATATCAGTCATTCTGAATCTATATTTTATACAAATAATGACCCCGTGACCTCTGATATATTAAGGGAATTAAGTAATTTTGACATAAATGAGGTCAATGATTTAAATTTACTAAATGACGAAAAACATAATGTAACCACTATAAGTAATAATGGTAAGTCATTTTTATTCAAGATTTGCGCAATCTGTAAAAAAAAATATTTTAATATAGTCGGTAAATATCATAGTATAAGGTGGATAAATATTTTGTACCTATTATGTTGCTCAATGTAATTAACTCAATAATACTGTAATAACTCTATAACAATTTGATATCATATAAACACTAACATAAAATTAACTTTCAATTTATAACGCTTCCAGCAACTATTAATATGGATTTGGATGAAAATGCTAATTTGATATCTGGCAGAAATAATGATAAAGAAAATATCAGATTGTTAAAGAAACGTGATGTACCAACAGACACAAATGAAACTGTTTCATCAGTAAATTATAACAATACCATTAATAAAATGGAAGATTTACAGAAAAATTTACTCTCTTCATTAAATAATATTTTAATTGAGAAACAAAATGAATTAGAGAAATTAACTAATATTAAAGGAAAACTAATTTTATATCTCAAATCCTTTGGAAATCTCAGCATTTCAAATGGCTTTACTTTCAATAATGTTACTAACAAGACAGAAGAAAATGAATATTCAAACATATATTTTTATCATTTTGAAGAAATGCCACAAGAAGATTTAAGAAAACGTGACCCAAATATTTTAGAGAAATATTTGAAAAAATTAAAACTAGATATCTACGAAGTAATTAAAGATATCGCTGGGATTCAAAGACTCTCGAATACATCGTTACCTCAAGATCTTAAAGTTTTGATACGTGCTATGAAGTACTACGTTAATCATGAAAATAAAAAAATTAAAATGAATAAAACAAAATTTAATAATGTTAATCTTCGTAGAGATCTTAACTATGGAATAGAAGAAAATAATCAACCGTTAGATATTATAATAAATATTCTAGAAGTATTAGATAGTGATGCAACAACCAATGTCTTAGATACTGTATTTCGTGGTGCAAGAAAAATTCTAAGCCGAATAATCAAGACATTCTATTCGGATGATTTTTCTTCTATAAGTTCAAGATTATTTGATCCTAAATATGATGCCCTTAACACCTTAAAAGGTATAGAAAACAAATGGCAATATTTGTCTCTAAATTTAACAGAAATTCCTGTTCATGAGCGGTTGTATGGTCTTAAATATTTATATATAATGTTATCAAAAGATATTTGCAAATTAAATGAGGTACTTAAATCATTACAATTTGCAAATAGACGACGTATGACACCAGTCGATGAAGTTATTGGAGAAAAAGTGGTTTATAATATAGCTAAAGATTTAAACCACATTCATAAAATTATCAATCAACTTCTAAATTTGCCATTAAAACAAAATAAACAAAAGAAAAACCATGAATTGAACACACTTGATTCGAAAAACAAAAGTGCTGTAAAAAAGAAATCCTTGTTCCAAAAAATTAAAAAAATGTTGAAGAGTTCGAAGAAACAAATAAAAAATTTATTTCACAAAAACATAACCAATTCTGAGATCGTGAAACAGATAGCCAGGAAGAAGATGGATGAAATAACGAAGAGAAAATTATCTGAATATGAAGAAGTCATGCAAAGATGGCAGGAGAATTTAAACATTTTGTCCGAAAGAAAAAAACGTTCGGTTGGGGAGTTTCAGAAATTTAAGAATAAAATTAAACATATAATTCCGGGTTATTTAAGAGGTAAAGTTAAACCAGCAATAGATAAAAACAAGCGAAACAAGACTAGAATAACTACACGCAAAAGCAAACATCGTGGTAAGTATTGATTAAGTCAAAGGATTTTGATTAATTACTTAAGGAAAAATTTGTCCTTCAATTTTGTCGAATTAATTGGGACCGGGGTCGATTCAGATAATCGAAAATTCGGATAATTAGACATATACTGCTAATGAAGAAAAACGAACTGTCACACATAGAATTAACTTATTTTAGTTCAACAAAGACAGTTCGACAATAACACTCACTTGAACATCCCGATCAGAGTAAGTTGCAGTCTCATCAGGCTTTAATAAAAATCACAATAATAACAAAGGCACAGAGAAACAAAAAAAAAAGTATATTAATTACTCTTAGGACAGATTCGGATAGTTGGCGATTCGGTTAATAGGCGTTCGGATAATCGGCGTTATACTGTAATTTTAAAATTCCATTTTACCTTACTACCTCGGTAAGACACAAGTGCCTTTTACTTATAAAAAAATTATAATTCTGGGAGATCCTTAATTGATAAGTGGTGTATACTTTGCTTTGTTATTGCTTAATATTAATGCTTATTATGTACTATTTATTTTCATTTTAGGTCGCGGCAAAAAGAAATCTTCAACAACACCTAAAACTAAAGTATCTAAAAATTTACGACGAAATCAAACCATGCATAGACATCAGTAAGATTTATGTATAAAACTATTTCGAAATCCTTTGTTTTTATTGTTCCTTCTTGAAATTCTTGGCCATTTTTATCATTTTATGTTTATCTAATAAATAATCTTAGGAATTACTTAAAATAAAAATAAATTTTATTATTAAATAAACAAAAAACTCATATGAAAAATATTTATTTGTAAAAATATTACAAAAGTACAAAAAATAATTTATAAAATTACAATGTTTTTTATTTTATACCTAAGTTCTTAAGTTTTAAAAGTTGCTTAAACAATAGTTCAGGAGACTTTAGCGGCATTTTCTTGGCAGATTCATCCAGTATCAATGGCTCTTTCAATGCCAATAGTAAGGGACCTTTGGCATTACTTCCTGCGAAAAACACAAAAACACATAATGATATAATGATGAAAAACTAAATAAAGTATATAATAATTATAATAGTTGAAAAAACTAAAAAAACACGCTTAGTCAGAAAGAGTAAGCCCGAAACTGGAGTCATGCGCAGATCACGCGCTAGCTCTGTCTCTTTCACTACACTACAGAGTCCTAATAAGGATAATGGGAAACTGTTATCAAATTATTGCATTGTCATCCACCCTTGACACGTGTGCAAAGTTCCAAACTTATCGGATTTCTGATAACTGGTGAAAATTGAGCTCAAAGATTCCGCTACATACATACATACATACATACATACATCCCGAGCTAATAAAAGCGTGTTAAAAATATAGATTCTTAGATCGATTGGAGAATACATATGCGTATTAATATTATTGCGAGGAGCATAGACTATTTTTTTTTTGCTTAAGCCAATTTGGGAATATGTCAAATTTCAGCTAAACCACATTAACATACTAGTTGTAAGCTTTGTGAATATAATCCATACTATTCATACAAAATGTCTGCCTATCTGGTACTTTGCCACGATTAAGGTGCCAAACCAATTCTGATGAATTTTGATATGAATTATTTCTATCTAGGATATACGGTGGATGAAATAGACTATTTATGGACTATAAGGTGGATAAGAGCTATTGACAAAAATTAAATCACCTGAGTCTGCTATCGGTTCGCGTTTGTTTTCATTAAAAATTTTAAACAGTTCTTTGGCGACACTAATGTTTCCTTGTCGTAATAGCGATATAATTCTTTTGCCGATATTATAATTAATATCATCGCTCAAATCTTCATTTACTGCTTCTCTTGATGCTAAATACAATTTAACACGATTTTCTATTAACCGACTCACAATTTGATCTCTAGTTAATTTAACATTATTATTTTTATATTTAGCGGAGAACTGAGAAATTTCAGATTTTGGTGTTTGTTTAGCAAACTTTTTAGGGTCAAATGTCTCAACCATTTCTTTCTTATTATTGTTTTGCGTAGTTTGACCTAAATTTTGTAATACTTTTACACTCAAATTAATATTATTTTCAGTATTATCAAGAAATTCTTTGAATTCGTTTCGTTTTTCTAAAGGTAGTTTATTAAGGGTTTCTATAGAATCTTTTATATTTTTTAAAGCGAGTGTCTTTTGCTTAGTATCTGCCTCTAAAGTTTTTAATAACATAAGTCGTTTTTTGGGTGGTACCACAGACAGTAAAGCAAAGTTTTTATAACTATTCCCAGCGGCATCAACTGCTTCTGTAATGGCTTTTAATTCTTCGTAAGATTTTGGACTCTTTTTATTAAAATTTCTACGAGTTTGTATTTGTTTATTAACATTTTTTATTAACCTTTCCAAAACTTTTGCTGATTTAGGTCTTTCTGTAGTAATTAAGTTATACCTACGCGTCGGTGCAGTAGATATAAATTCGAGTTTTAAAGAATCAATCAATGTCTTAATTTTATTTAATGGGTCAGTATCTATTTCTTTTTTCATTGATATTTTTTCATAACTCATTTTATCAGCGTTTAATATATTGTAAATACAAGGTAGTGCGTCAAGTATGTTAATATTATTTTTCGATTTTGGATCGCTTTCATTTTGTAACTCAAGAAGATCATCAATTATTGCTTTCAAATGGTTTTTCAATTTCTCTTTGGTAATGTTTAGTTTTTGTGCGCCATTGTTTTTAATTTTGTCTTTTATGTCTTTGTCTGTAGTTATACGTAGAATATCTGTTCGCTCTGTTTCTTGTCTATAAGGTTCAGTTGTAGTTACAGTCTGCGTGGTAACTGGTTCAGTTCTAGTTAATTTAACCAAATCAATAAGCGATTTTATTTTAAAGAATTCTGATAAATTATAAAGAATATTCCCTTCAATGTTCATTTTTGTTTCCTCTTTCTTCTTGTGTTGTCGTTTAAGCAGACAATTAGGATTATTTTCAATATGATTAAGATAATCAAAAATTATTTTATCTTTAATTGTTATGTTATTTTGACCTAAATCTATATTAAATTTTTCTTCGAGAACCTTTTTGACATTTTCATTAGTGCTTAATTGATTTAAATTTTTCATTTTATTTGTAGCTTTTTTGCTCGCATTATTTGGAATCAGGAGTTCTGTGATTCTTTCTAAAAGATTACCAAAGAGATTAATTGATGAGTTGTCATCTAAGGAAAGGGTATCACCTACATTGGTTTTCTGAGATGGAGTACTTAATGTCGGATGCTCTAAGTCATTTAATTTCTTTTGAACTTGTTCATACTTTTGCATTAAATTCAAAACATTATTTAGTTTGTTTACAACGGCAGTATTAATTTCTTTTTTGTTACCTTTTTCTTCTTGCTTTGTTTCTACTCTATCTTTATCA
The DNA here is from genome assembly GCA_018235645.1 of Junonia grisea. Classification (NCBI taxonomy): domain Eukaryota; kingdom Metazoa; phylum Arthropoda; class Insecta; order Lepidoptera; family Nymphalidae; genus Junonia; species Junonia grisea. The sequence continues at coordinate 6,499 of DVXP01001215.1, read as the reverse complement.
CACATTGTTTTATTATTTTTGTTTGGTTTAGATTTTTGTTCATCCAAATTGCCATTACTCAAACTATCTGTATCTGTAATTGTTTCACAAAGCGAAACATTCTTGATATCCTTATTCTTACTTAGAGTATCCGACAACTTTACAAGTGCATTCTTAAGAAATGTCTCTTGTCGTATACTAAGTGGTTCTTTAAATAATTCAAGCAAATCGTTTATTTTTTTATGTTTCAGCGTTTCAACTTCAATAGATTCTGTGGTTTCTTTTTCCATATCCCATAACTTATTAAGAAGATTACCAGCTATGAATGTCATTGCAGTTAACGTGTCGTTTTCAGATGTAAAAGTTATATTCGACATTGGAGGAACATTCTTATCGCCTATTATTTCTGTACCTGGTTTTAGCTCATTTACAACAAGCTTGGATAATTCCTCATTCTTCATGCTTTGTGTATAATTACCAATAAGTTTATGAAGTTTGCTATTACTGAGATCTAATTCGTCAACTGTAGGCACCGGCTCTATCTTATTTTCAGTTATATGATGGTCATATTCCTGAGGATTATATTCTATGTGAAGTGCACTCAAATCAGAATTGTTGTAGTTCTCTAAAAGGCCACCTCGACGTGATACTTTAGGTATACGTTTTACATCTACTTTTCTAGCTGCAATTGTTCCCGAGTTATTTGTGTCGTTTAATGTATCTGTAAATGATAGAGACATTAGGAATTTTGTAACATTATAGTATTTAACCAGACTTGGTTATACATACTAATTAACGCTCAAACTACGCTTTTGTTCTTTTATATAATAGCGTGATGTGAAAATAATACTGGAAAGAGTTTTTTTCTCTAATCGGACAGATAGTCGAGTTGAAATTAACGTATTTGCATGTTAGAAATATCATTGCATATTTTTATCTTTCTTACCTTCATTGATATCATCTGTAGTATGATCAAAGTCAGTTGTTTGATTTTTATTCTTACTTTGAACTTTTTCTTGTATAGATCGTTTTTGTCGTGATAAAAATGTTGAAAAATCTTCTTCATAACGACCAACATCTGGAACTGTTTTATACAAATTAATATCAAATATATATCTACATTAATTATCACTTACCTTATACAAGTAACGGTGCAAAATAAAAGAAAGGTGCTGGTTTTGTAAGTTTATTTAAAAGATTAGAATTTTCTTCGAGGTATAGCAATTATGTACCCTGGAAACAATTTAAGATTTAGATTAAAAAGACTAGTATAAGAATCAAAGGCATTGAAATAAAACTAGTTTGAACGGATATAAATCGCGTTTATTAATGATTTTTATAATCCCGACGTTTCGAGCACTTTACAGCGTTCGTGGTCACGGGTAGATGGACCACCCGATTTAAATCCGTTCAAACTAGTTTTATTTCAATGTGTAATAATCGCGAAAATCTAAGACAACATTATCAAGGGTATTACTTGAATCATTATTTCATCGTTACCTATAAGCTCATCATCTGGTTTTGGCGGTGGTGGAACGTATATACGGGATTTCTTTTTTGCTTTCTTTTTCAATTCTGCAACGAAATTCAAATTACCTATAAATACTACAATGTAATAGAAGTTTTCATTAATTCTTTAAATTGTATATATGTAGTTTAAGAAAGTATGTACGTTGAGGTGTGAGTTTTACCCTATGGCAATTTTTCCATTAAGTTAATTTTTTTTCCAATTTGCCATTAATACAAATTTTATGCAAACTATTTCTTAAATTCGCCAATAAGATGATATCATGAGTCACCAAATAAGTTAATTTTTCAAGAATCTTCTAAGAAACTCCTTAACCAAAGAAGTTTCGGGTTTTTTATCGAAAATAAATACAATCAATAAAAATATCATTAACAAAACACGAGGACGGCTGATCAGATTTCGATAATGCTTTTTTTATAAGATTCCTTAAATATTGCTACTTTGTTACCTGAATATAAAACATCAAGTGCTGTGACGGCCCTCTCTCTATCAGTCTCGTCATCATCTATCGCACAGTCGAACACTGTCTCGCAACGCCACTCGCCTTGCGCTGAGCAAACACAGCGATTGCAGCCGGAACATGAATTTGCTATGAAATATTATGAATTAGACATTAAAAATTACAAATTATTAATTTTTTAAATTTTAAAGAGGGTTCTAAAAGTGTAGATACTTTTGAAGATGTTTTTAAGAAACATTTCTTTGGACGAAATCCATTTAAAGACATTTATTAAAATTGTACGTATTTTTAGTGTGAATGTTTAATGCGTGTTTTAATCACCAAAATGGTAAAAAAATACTCATGCCTTATTTTTACAATCAGTAAAATATTGATTTAGGTATTTTAACGAGCAAAAGAAGGACCAAAGCTGATATTATACGCCGATATAACCTAGTTTTCTAATTTTGGCCGACTACAAGGTTAACGCTTAGAGTTCATTCTCACTTGTGTGTAGGATACGGATTTTAATCGGATGTCGGCGTTTTTATACAATCCTACTATTTTTTTAATCGGAAGTCAAGTGTGAATAGCTTTATGTCCTGCCACTGGAACATCCAATTAAAATCCGGGTCCAACACAGGACAAGTGGGACTGGGCTCTTAGTCATTCATCTCCATGAAATTACTGGTATATTTTACAAAATGACAATAGGTATATAAATTATAAATCTTACCGTCTGAGCAGTCGGAATATTCGGAGACAAATGGTATACATTTAGCATCATTAGCTTCATCGCCCACTGGAATAGTTTATATTTCACATTAAATTATTATATCCACAAGCACACCAATAGATATAAAAAAAATAATTGTACGAAATACATACCAAAAAATTTATTTAAAAACAAAATACTGATTAAACTAAAAAAATAATTAAGGCATTATAAGCATTGATTGGCAAAATTTTGCATCATGATGATTTTATTTTATGGTTTTCTATTGCATTGTATCATCATTAAATTTTTAATTTTTTAAAATAATTTATGTGAAAAAATTTAAAAATAAAAATAATAAAGAAGACAAAATCAGTGCAGCTGAAACGTGAAAGGTGTCAAGACACATGTGTTGGTGCAACTAAAGATGAAAGTTAAGAAGAACATGGAACAAATAACACTAAAATCACTATAAAACCACTTTAATGAACACAATACACTTTATAAAAATACAAAAATATAAAATAATGAACACTTCACTGTCCAAGATTCACTTCTGTAACTAAGCTAACACTTTTTCAAATTTTAATAACTTATTTTTTGGAAAAAAAAATTAAAAAAGAAACTTATTTTTTTACTATTAAGCAACACTATTGTTATCTGAATTATCAAAATATTTTATCATTATGACTAAAACATAATGGCGAATAAAATAATTTGAACAAAATGAAAATAATATAACGAAGTACAATTTGTTGACAGTTTTGAAAATCTTCAAATCTTGAATCTTGGCTTGAATTGGGTATGATATTCTTATGAAGTATCCTAATCATTATTAACAATGAAATCCACATAATCTCCTCGAGGACTTCCAGCCAAGATGTTCTCCTTGGGCACCTTCCTCCTCATGAGCCTTATTTTGTTCCTCACTTGTTCGTGCAGGTTGCGACGATGACCGTCCGGGTGGTTGCAGCACAAAGTATCGCCACCTGCAACCAACCTTTCATTTACAATCACTTCAACAAACAAAACTTATTTAAAAAAAACCATGGGCTTAATCTTATAAAGATTGGTTGCAGGTTTCGAATACAATACACCAATATATAACACACAATCTAACCAAAACTTCACGTTATACCACAAACTTAAAAATGCGCCTGAAAAATAAAAATAGCAATAGAGTGCCGTGCAGAAATAACCACAAACTCAAACTGCCGTACCAACATCCATAAACGCCGTCATCCCTTCGTCCATAGTTCTTCTCAACCTATACGAAAGCTGTCTGAAATATGCTGGACGATCTTGTTGAAAGAGAGTACGGTATCTATCCCTTGCTGCCTCAGGTTCTCTGATGATCCTATAGTACTCGCAGTACCATGGATCTCGACTGATGCAGCCGGCGTGTTTACCGTCAGTGGAACAAACGCAATAGTAACATATATCCTTATTGGAGTAATCCAACAGTGATTCGATGTCGGAAGGAACATCGATAACAGTGTTGTTGGCGTCAACATTGTTGCTGTAGTAGGAGGTGCTTCTTTTACAGCTCGCTCTAGCTTCGTATGGTATCTCGTCGTAATGCCAAATATAATCTGAATTGAAAGTAATTTATCCTATTAACTAGTGTAAAAGATAATGCAAGTGATACATGAAAATATTTTTAACAGGGCTTGTATGGTCACTGTCTAACCCTAATCCCCTACAAGTCAAAGCAAAGAGAAATAACGCATTAGGCGCTTGTTTCCGTTTCGATTTGATATTAGTAAACAATAATATATGTTTGAGACAATTTATCAAAACACCTAAATTAACATTCAGATCCTAAACCCTCAATTTCAGCTGCACTGATCTATCCTCTATCAAACCAACGAACCTCGTCTAATCCTAAACGCTAACGACCTCTCATGAGCAAACGGTATATTCCTTTCCATATTTTTCTTAAAAATCCCCATTCTGATACATTCATTGACATTCCTAGCTGGTCTCTTACTGCAGTATTCATCTTTCCCTTCTACGGAGCACACGCATATCTGGCAGGTCTCGTTTGTAGCTTCAGCGTTCATGTGTGACCTCCTGGTCTCTTCTTCCGATTCATTATCTTTGATAACTGGCTTAGCTTCTATTCGTATAATAGTGTGACCAGGAACGCATTTCAGACCAAGTTCTTCTAGTTGCTCAGGCGTCATGTGTAGACGATTGAAAAATAGTTCTAGAATTTTCGGATGGTTACTGAGTTACCATTTAATATGATAAGTACATTATAACTCAAATCTTACAAGCAATCTATGAATATTTTAAGGGAAATTACATTTACTACAGACTGACGTTAGAAAAGGCTCTATATAAAAACCTTACTATAGCTTCCCGACTACAACTACCTAAAAATTCACCACTAATCAGAAATCCCAACTTCTCTTTCTTCCTCAAGTCCTACGTTCTTCTTCCTTAACATATTTAAGATGCAGATGTATTTGGAGGCGCTTTGGTTCTTCAAATATCCACATTTATGGTGATCGCTTAATACCAGATAACCTGACTAGTTTTCTTTTCATAAAATAATAAGTTAATAAGTTTTTCTCCTTACCAGCATCCACCATCATCTGCAAAGAGATGAACGCCAAGACCAGCAGCACTACTTTCACGTTCATGGTGATTTATCCCACAACTTGTGCCAAATTATGGAAGGAAAGACTTTTATACGACTTTCCGCTTGGGTTCCATTGTTCATGACTTTTGTTACAGGTGCGGATTGAGGCAGAATTGTTATCTCATTTTTTAGGTTTCTACTTACTCTTTAAAATCAAATGTTATTACAATAACAGGCAGACGTTATGATAGAATAACTAATATCTTAATTGTAATAATTCAATATCTTAAATTAATAGTACCATGCCTTGGATTACATATTTTTATATCTGAACTGAGTCACTGATTTCCCATTTATATATAAGGCATCATGTAAACTTTATCGTTTTTGGTATCCTAAAGAACTTTTAGAAAATAAAGCAATTATATCGATTTTAAAACACAAAAAAGCTTAAATTGTTACCACAAAAAAATAATGGCTTGCCCTCAGAGGTTACAGAATAATAACCTGAAAAACCCTAAAGATAATAAGCATACAGGTGACATAATAAAATAAGATGATGATGTCAATTTCTGACCTCTACATAGTCTAAGATAAATAAAATCTTGTAAAAAAACTATTGTGTTTCCGCAATACGCCCCTGCATTTTATGAATGAGTGTTATCGGAATGAGATTTTCCAACAAGACGATAGAGCTATTAAAATTATCGCTCAAACACCTGCTTCAGCCATCAGTATCTTATTTTACTTTTATTTTACTATCCACCACAACTGACAGTACTTGTAAGAACTTTGAAAGGTTACGTAATATTCGATTGGTATTCCCCATATATTGGTTACAGTGCCTCTAGCGGTCATTACGCTGCTAATCAATGTCCAATGTGTATGGCAAATTAATTTAAGAATCGGTATTCTTTAGTATTTTACGTTATTAAAAAGTATCTAAACTCGTAGTTAGTGTGGCTGGTGGGCTACAACTAGAGTTTAGATTAGACGGAGGTATTATCAGATTTGAGCAGAAAATTGGCGTAGAGTTACTATAACTGTGGTATGCCAAATCTTTCATAGCTGTTTGGCAAATCTATTGCCGTCGTTACCACTATTTTTTAAAGCCTTTCCATTTTAAAACATTTTTCTGATTCTTTCAGATTTTTTTCATAAAAAATATACAGTGTACGATACAATATAAATTGCTATGAAGGTATTGTTAGTAATTTGGCTTTAGGCTGAGATTAGTAACTTTAATTTTTT
>DVXP01001214.1:0-15812 GCA_018235645.1 Junonia grisea | reverse complement strand
GAATACGCTCTTTTCTTGAAGGTCTGCAGGTCGTATCTGTCCGGAAATACCGCATGCGGCAACTCATTCCACAATTTAATAGTAAGTAGACCGAATAGAAAATTTAACAGACAGAAACTTTAAAATTTATACTTTAAAAACCAGAAAGCTTATATATTTTATCTTTTTACACAGTATTTAACATTTGACAAAGTTAAGTTAAAACGTTGTAGAATACTTCACATAAATTGCTTCGTGCATACGTTTCGCGCAAGTTACGTGAAGAGCTCTCGTAGCTTAGTTGAGAGATGTGGGGATATCATGGGGAATTCTTTTATTTTTCATTTTATTTTTCGGCTAAAATTGGATACATCTAATTTTTCATTAATTTTATTATCCTGTGTAATTAATAATTTAAATAAACATATAATTATGGTGCACTAGCGGGTTTAAGAAAAGGAAGAGAAGTTGTAAGAGATGTCGGATTGAAATTTTTAAACTTAAAAACTTAACTTATTTTGAATATCATCCTTGTTACCCCCACATCAAATCTATATTCAATATCTATATAATTTCTTAAAAAGTTACCACAACTGACATTGCTTTCCTAGGGTTTGCTACAAAGACAGAAACTACAAAAAAGTTTAAAAATAAAATCTATCTTCTTCTATCTTAAGACGGTTACTTTATGCAATCTTTCAGCGAGATCTATTACACCGCTGAGACATTATTAAGTTACGGAGAAAAATATTATCCCCATTCCACATCCCGGGGGAGCTAGTTACTTTGTTAGGAAGTAAAATATCCGCTGTTGAAAGAGTTAACAAAGCTCCGTTTATTTTATGAATAAAATATTCAATTGATATCTAGAACAGGGATTCCCAAAGTGTTACGCGGAACCTAAGGGTTTCGCTAAAATTATTTAGTACTAGATTTTTGAGGGGAGTAACAATCGATCAAAAAAGTTGAAAAGGTTTTCTTAAAATAAAAGGTACCATTGGGGTTCCGTAACATTAAAAGTTTGAGATTCTCTGGTCTGAAAAACCGAATGAAAACCGAGGTAGGTATTTAACTACAAGCTATTTTATATTATGACTTATTACCTAGTAATAAGGAATAAAGAGTGATTTTTTTTATTATTTGTAGACAAAGAGTTTTATGATTTAAGATTTAGATCTTATTTAGATATAAGATAAATCTCTTTTACTTTAGATTCAAAGTTTAATTTTATCGCAAATTCAAAATTCCTTCTTCATTTTCTTAAATCTTTGTTTGAGTTATAACTCGATGCCTTCACTCGTTCCCGCGATGAAGGTTCTGACAGACGTGCGTACGGGAAACAAAGCAAAAATCCTACAAGATACCCTAAAGATAAATATTCAAATATTTTTCAATTATTATTTTTTTGCTGTTATCAGAACATCTACATAAAGTAAGTACTAGACAATAAACTTTTAAATGAATAACATTTAAGACGTTTAGACGCCTACGTGACTCTACCCGGGCGAGTTTAATTTGAGCCAGTAAATTTCAGCCTAGAGTGTTACTTTACTGAGTAACTGGGTGTTTTATGAATCTGTGACCTGACATTACGTTAAAGTTCATTTGAATCTTAATTCTTTAAAATTAAATTGTTAAATTGTATGAAAATAAATTACGACATTATTGAATTTTTGTACACAATCTTAGGAAATTAGATTGCGTCTTGCGTCGTTAAAAAGAAAATATATGTATGCGTGTAAGTAGTGTTAAAATGATCACCCAACCTTTTGTAGTTTTAATTTCTTTATTTCACATTACATATATTTTTTAAATATATTTTAATGAAACTCGAAATAAAGCCACGACACATTCACCGAGAAAAAGTGTATGTTTCAATCATTTGAATAAAACGAATTCTAGACATTTTAAATGCCAAATCAATCTATTGCCACAAAAACGTTACCATAACCTAAGCTCACATAAAAACTATACATTACGAGTAAAATGAATCAATTCTGACCGAATCGGGCTTTTATCGAAGAAAATCACCCTCAATAAAATTGAGGGAGAACTAGCATACGTAACAAATGGACGACGAAGCTCAGTGCCACATGTCTGCGATATAACTCACGTCTTTGATTCACTTCCCCAGTTTAAAGTGGCTTTACCAAACGAGCGTTGGACGTGATGACGAATTTTCTATTAGAGACTTATTTTGTCTTTGTGGAAACTATGGCGAACTATGCAAATTATTGCTATCGTTTTTCAATACATCTTTGACGGTTGATTTCTGATTAATTATATTATTATTGTACGAAACGCAATAGCGATAATTTACGAAATTAGTGCCACGTCTGCGATATAGCTCACACCTCTCATTTCCTCAGCTTAAAGGAGCTTCTGGACATGATGAAGAATTTTCCATTAGAGGATTGCTTTGTCTTTGTGTGTGTTTTGTATTACAGTAGTGAGTAGTTTATTTATTTGAATGCGTTTAACTATAAATCACCCTCAATAAAACTGAGCGAGAACTAGCATACGTAACATATGGACGACGAAGCTCAGTGACGCATGCCTGCGATATAACTCACTTCTTTGATTCCCTTTCTCGGTTTAAAGTGGCTTTACCAAACGAACGTTGGACGTGATGACGAATTTTCTATTAGAGGACTGTTGTGTCTTTGCGTGTGTTTTGTATTACAGTAGTGAGTAGTAGTAGTTTAATATATTTAATTAACGGCCAGTAAAATTCCACTGCTGGGCATCCTATTCTCCTAAAGAGAAGGTTATGGATGCAAGAATGTTTAAGTGCCTATTAATTACTCTCTAAATTCTTATGAAGACTTAAAATGTGCATTTTATCTCGCATTTTGAAGAGACCAAAAACACATTGATATACAAAGCTATCATTGTCATTAAACCTCTGACATTTACAGATATTCACAGCTTAAGTAAGGTATCTGCTACCAGAATATTAAGTCGTTCTTCATCAGTTACAAAACCTGTAATACAAAACTTAAACGTGTAATTTTCACCTATTACGTAGTTACTGTTATGTGTACTTCAAAAGTATCGTTGAAGACTTAACTACGTGAATCCCTCGCCGAAGATTAAATATTTACCAACATTAAGAATATGTAATGATGCGTTGGCTTCTCTACGAAGTTTGTATGTTGTTATGTATTACCACTAGAACCCTTTAGTTTTAGTATTCTGACGTTACATTTACATTTGTTTATGTCTGTAATACTAGGAAAAGTTGTTGACGTGGGTTTAACACGTTTATTTTTTGTCTATATTTTACTTAAAAATCTGATTAAAAATCGAAAATCCATAGCCGAAACCATGCTTAAAACTGTCGGATAATCCGAAATAACTACTGTTAACGGGGCTCTTTGGAATACGAGATTCGGTAGCTGCCTAGCGACGGTTATTGATGTTAAGAAAGACATGGCGATATAGAGTATCGTTATTATTTAATACATCTCCCATGTATAATGAACAGTGATTGTATTATAATTTCCTTCTGGACTATCTTTAACATTACATATTCGTAAAAGTATCATCTGAAACCGGTATGACGTAACACAGCCTGTACATATCCCACTGCTGGGCATAGGCCTCTTCTCCTATTAGGGAGAAGGTATGGAGCTTAATCCACCACGCTGCTCCACTGCGGATTGGTGGATATACATGTGTCAGAATTTATTTTGGAACCGCCGCAGGTTTCCTCACGATGTTTTCCTTCACCGCCGAACTCGAGATGAATTTAAACACAAATTTAGCATTTGAAAATCCAGCGGTGCTAGCCAGGGTTTGAACCCGTGACCTTTCGTTAAGATCCACGTGTTCGCACCACTAAGCCATCTCGGCTCTGCCGAGTATGATATTGTCCCTTTATTCGTATCCAGATCCAAAGTTACATATCCGTAATATCCCTAAATGTTAGCCTATTTTGGACCAAAACCAAGGTCTCGAAAATAAATCACAAATACCTCAATTAGGCTGAGAATTCGACCGGACGTTAAATTTATCTTTATGTGCGTAAAATGTTTAAAATTATGTTGTCATTATTTTAATAGGCATTAATATGGCTATGCTTATAAATCCCGTTAAATTAATCGTTATTGTTTCCCCTTGTTACAGGCTTTTACTTTCATTATAATTAGTTGCTATTATTTTTCTTTAACACATTTGTGACCTTTAATTCTTTTAAATAGTTGAGTTATTGATTGTTACATACCTAAGATTTGATAGATAGATAAAATAGATTTGACTTCCTCGTGTGCTGTTGACCCTAATTTCTCGACCGCTAAAACCGTTCAACAACGTCAAGTGTTGGCAATATAAATATTAAGGAATTATTCCATCAAATTACCTATTTGATGTCTGTATACCATATGATGACAGTGTCATACTTCAAAGTTAAGATTAAACACTCTTCAGCTCTGGATTGCTATTGACTGCCACTAGCGCCTGTAACTGGACACATGTGAATATTCCCTAACTTGAGTTGTAGGGCTGCAAATGATAAAATAAAACAGAAAAATATATAGAGAGTGCTTTTATTTATTACAGTTTCTATACAGATTTTGCCGAATACAAAAACATTGAAAATTTCGAGAAATAAAATAATAATATACATCTATAAGCATAACTGATAATTGACGTAACAGTTAAAACAAGGCAGTGAAGTATGTGCGAAAGAAAACTGCGTTAAATCGAGTATTCAATATTATTATCAGTCCTTACTTAGTATCTAGATCTACTTTAAGGCTAGATCGCACTATCAAGATGTTGGAAGTGGAAGTGGCTTTATAGAGAATAAAGAGGGCCATTCACGTTAATAGAGTCGCATGAATAGACGAAGAGTTACATTTTAATATTTTAAATGCATGATTCGCTTTGCGATTCAAACATTTTTATCATTCATGTCTTAATGTGAATAACCTAATGTAAGAAAAACATTGTTTTATATAGATATAGAAATTAACGGACTTTCTGTCGAAGTTAAGTTCTGTGTAAATATAATATGTATAACAATTATTTTTAATATTACATGTTGTGACATAGTCATTGTGTTTATCTATTTATTTTAAAATGAAGATGCTATAGTTAAAAATAAATGTTAGGCCTTTAAAAAAAGGCTCAAAAGGTTTAAATAACATCTAAAATTACGAGTCACAATTTGTACATTTTAATCCAGAGCTGTATATAAAGCCACTCCCCTCAGTAATCCGTGAATTTTAATGCCGTGTAATCATACCTTTAGGAAAACAGGATTTTTTTAAAGAACCGGTTACTTCATTAACAGGGCTTAAAGCGGGATTTAGCTTGTAAATGTTTTTTTTTTCAATTACGTTTAAGTTACAAATGACTCCATCTAGATGTGTAGAGAAGGTAGCTATTCTGGAAATAAATAAGAAAAACTTAAAACTACCCGTAAATGTACAGAGTTCACTATTATTTAATGCATCGTCTGTACACTCACAGATTATAAATACGAAATACTAAAGATTTTTACACACTAGCAACATTTTTATCTAGTAAAAATCTCTTTGGTATTACTTAGCTGTTACCACAAAAAAAGAAGAAAAAAAAAAACATTTTGAACACATAAAATTCATCGTGAAACTTTTACACTCGCCGCGATAACTTTTACCCGCAAAAACAACGAGAACTCGAATCACCTCTTTTGTGTGAAACCAGAATATGAAACAAATTGTTTTGACGTCCCCCCATTATTTACAACCCACTGACATCCAAATATACACTTTTTAACAACCTCGCGTACAAACTTTTGCGGTTCATTCGTGTACCTTCTAATTTTTACATTTCGGTTTCCTTATTTCACCCATGAATAGGGTTGCCAACTTTTTTTACAAGAAATAAAGTATATTCAGGTCTATGAAGATTATTAAACAGTATTTCAGTATTTTAGCGAAAGAAACAGTATTTATTTATTATTTTTAAAAACATATTTTTATAACAATGTAACTATATGAATGCAACTATGCTGAAAACAGTATTTTCTATACTTTTTTTTTTTGTTAAACAGTAAAAAGTATAATTTAGTGAAAAACAGTAGAATACTGTTTAAAACAGTATAGTCAGCGACCCAAACACACTCATTTAGCATACACACTTTCACTCATTTGCCGTATATACTCATTCGGTGAACACACTTATCCACCTTACACTTTCATTCATAAAACACATTCATTCATCATGCACATTCATTCACAAAATACACTCATTCAGCATATAGATTCATTGACAATATATACTGATTTACCGTACATATTCATTCAAAACACGTTTCCATACAAACTCGCACTCTCATTAGTCAAACACATGCATTATCAAAATACACAATGATTCAAGACACACGCGTACACTACACACATTCACAATAATCATTCATAACACATACTCATTTATTAGACACACTCGCTCTACAGCTAGACCGGGACATACACATATCCCACACACACACACACACACACACACTACATTGTGGCCTGAATACGCTGCGCGCGCACACGTTGCTGTAAATAGGAACACGCATTGTCCTAAGTTTACGTTAACTCGTCAAGCGAAGTTTTACAGAACACTCAATTTAGATGTTTTAATAACAGTATAATTGCACTTTACTCGGTGCAATTTATACCTAAAGAACGCCTTTTCACTTAGGAACCACTGGCGTTTGCCTAGCATCATAGAAACGTTGCCTAGCATCATAGGAGAGGTATAACGTTCAGACACTAGTATCTGTTGCGTGTTTATGTCGCCTCTTCATTCGATTCATATCAAAATTCGTTACGGGACATCTCCCGTCCTTCCATAGTAAATCTTATTGAATTGTGCCGTTATTTGTTCCTACGTCCCAGCTATCGGTTCTTTGGTCGAAAAATACATGTATGTCGTTCTAATATAGGTGACGGTTTCGCCAATGTTGTAGGTTTCTCCGTCGTTTAATTTAAAAGCCAAGTCCATACATCATCATCATCTTTACATCAATGCTTTTATGTTTTAGATGCAGAATAAAATCGACTCGCTTCAGGCGGAGTTACAGAAGCTGCAAACGAAAAACCATAGTAATAGCTTTGCGGACGCGGAGAGGTTAACAGAGGTAAATAATATTACGTTTTTTTTTTACCAGTATTAAGTATAATTAAAACTATTTATTTTGTAATATATGAGTTATGTACAAATAATGAGCTATATTTATTTATTTTTTATCTAACAGGAGAGATTGATGGCGGGATTATCTGAGAAACACGACACAGATATACACAATGGACCAATACAGGTTAGAAAATAATGATAAAAAATATTGAAAAAAAAATTTAATGTTTTTTTTTATTTTCATTTTTTTATTTTTCATTTTTCATTTTTTATAGTTTTCATTTTTTTTTAATAAAAAATTCTAAGACATTGAAATTAGGATTTTTCGTTAATCAAATATGTATTACATGAGTAAATTTATTTATTCGCAGGTTGGATTAGAAGAGAAATAACACATAGAAAATACAATGTACAAATCTGTTTTGGAGCGCAACCCGTCTCGGCGCGACTCGCCTTCACTGCCGCTTATACGATAAGGTTGTATACACACGTGAGACCGAAGTGTTCTGTATAAGGCACGTTGTTTCGTAGTAGTTGAAATAAACAGGTTGGCCGAACCAGTGTCTAAATTATTGTTTAGGTGTTATATTTTATATAGAAAATCAACATGTTTTGATATCGATTTTTCAATTTTCTAAAACGCTCAATCATCACTACGTTTTCTGTTTACGTTTTTTGCCATTTGAGTTTCAAATTTGGTTTTGCGTTTATGTTTACATTACAGCAGTGGCGGATTAAACTATTTGTCGCCTCTAGGCACCGATAAAAAGCGCCTCATGAGCTAAAAATAAACTCGTCAGCCTCTTTTCCCTATCATAAATAAACCATTTCAGCTAAAAAAATGTTCGTCATCCTCCTTTCCTTATCGTGGAATTCTACCACTTGCGCGCCTTGTTCACTCCTTTTTGACTCGTGCGCGCCCTTATACACTCGCCCTCCTAGGCAGGTGCCTACTTTGCCTTAAGGATGATCCGCCACTGCATCACAGTTTATGAGTGACGGTAATAGTAATTAATTTAAGATTATCCTCGGAATATCACAACAAACAATATTTCTAACATAAAAGATCACATTATATCTTCTTACGAAATAAGATTTGATGTGATAAATGCTGTTGCAATAGTAATTGAAGCTCGAAGAATAGTTTCCTTAAACTGATTTTGTTAAAATAAGTTTTAAATATTGCATTATTTTTATTCAGGATTTTTTTAATTTCAATGATTATTTTTAATTTTGATTTGTATTGATATTGGAATTTGGACAGTTGCAATAATGGAAATTATTTTATCTGTAGGATGAAATACGTTGATTGTTATAAGTGTAACGAAAAGGGATAATGTTTTATGACATTAAATTTTAATTCCTAGTAGATGTATTGAGTTTTGGACCGCGTTAAGTAGATAATCGTATTCGCGTTAAGTAGCTTCAACAATCTGATCGTGATTTATCAATTTGTTGAATGTTTCATTAATGTGTCCGTAATTTTCTTTAGTTGCGATTTAATGTATTAGTGCGACGCGTGATTTAAAGATAATTATGATTAAAAAGTACGATATTATATTTTACAATGAATTTTAAAACGAATTTATGAAATTATTTCTTTATATTTTTTATAGTATTAAATTTATGGTAGCCTTTTTATACTTTGTGATACTGATAATGTCGAAATATGTTTCGTTTTTAATCGAGTTTGCGTTACTTTTTGTTTTCTATAAAATCTTTAAATCGCGTTTCAAAGATTTATTGTGATCATTTAATCAAATTAATATAAGACAAAATAAAAATTAGTTATGTAACTAAATTAATATTTTTTTTCTATATTAATTATTCCTATTGCTTTTTATTATAATATAATTTTAATAGCATATACCTACATATTATTATAATTCACTGAAAAAAAATATGAAAATTGGCAGATTCTTTTTATTTGCAGTACCGACTAGTAAATCGTGTGTGCATTTTTATTTATTAAGGGAATGTTATTTACTATTTAGAGGTATATTATTTATAACTTTTGTACTAGTGCATAATCATTTCTGTCAGTGCCTTAGAATAAGATTTAAATTTGATAAGCTGACTGTTTAATTTCTAGTAATAACGAAATAAAATGCATGTTAATGGTTAAGTTATTATTAAAATGTACCGATTTTTTTTAATCTGTTGGATAGTATGGATACAACTTGGATGACTTAGTGTTTGCGTTGAATGTTGGTGTAAATGTCGTAAGCTATAATAACTGGCTTATATCTGAATTATTTTGAGTGCTAAGACTTTAAAATTAACTTTACTGTACGACTTTTACACCAACACTTGAGGCACATATTTAAAAAAGAGATATCGTGTCAAATGTCCTGAATATTGTAATTGCTGTAGTTATAATGAACCTAATTGTATAAGCCAATTTATATGAAAATTCATATACTAGATAAAGACATTATCAAATAAAATATTTCTATGATTATTGTCGTTTTTTTCTTAAATTTTCACTTTTTGCAATTTTCACAAGCACACGGTTAGTAGATGGTCAAGTGATTTTGACCGATCGTGTCTTTGATCCTTGTCTTTCAGAGCATAAATAAATACAATTATTATATAATACTCATTGCGGTGTTCCTCCATCACACGTAATTATGTAGTGAAATGTAAAGACATCGTTTGGAATCAAATTACATGGATACAATACGGGAATACGACGTTACAAAAAATGATGAACTACGCGATCAATTGAAATCAAGGAAAGAGATTTTGAATTTTTTAGAAACGATTGAGCTCTATTTTGCAAACGATTGAGTGAATGAGATTTTCAGTCATAAATACTTTTTTCCATCTATTACCGATGAGGAGATGGCCTCGCGGCGACTCGCAGAAATAGCATATGGCAGTAGATAATATGACAAATATTGTCTGATGTGTG
Organism: Junonia grisea; assembly: GCA_018235645.1. NCBI lineage: Eukaryota > Metazoa > Arthropoda > Insecta > Lepidoptera > Nymphalidae > Junonia > Junonia grisea. The sequence goes on along the minus strand of DVXP01001214.1, from coordinate 5,809 downwards.
AACAACTTGTTATTATTTGTATGTTTTATAGAATTATTTAGGTGTTAAGATGGATATAAATAAAACAGGAAATATTTACTGCTGCGTTCCTCAGTGCAATAACTATAACAAGGAGGGCTTCAATTTCCATATTTTCCCCTCTATACTTACGCGACTTTAGTCGCTGTATCGCCAGCGACTGTCTAAACGTGACTTTTTACAGCGACCTGAGGTCGCCGGCGACTAAAGTCGCTGCCGTCAGTAACCTTTAGTCGCTGCAAATCTGAAATGTCGCTGGCGATTAACACTTTGACCAATATTTTATAGTATTTTTCAGCTTTATCAGCTATTAGGTTAAATATAACATTCAATTATAATTTCAGGATATTAAATACAAAGTATACCACAATATTTACCAACAATTTAGATGATTAATTTGAAATAAGTATAAATAAGTCTCTGTAATGTGGACGTATGACATTTAAGTCGCAGAGAAGTCGCTGTCGACTGAAGTCGCTGCCGTGAATATGGACCTTAAAGTTGCTGTTTCGCCAGCGACTGTCTATACGTGACTTTTTACAGCGACTTGAGGTCGCCGGCGACTGAAGTCACTGCTGTCAGGACCCACCTTTATTTCTATCTATAAATGAAAAATAATTTACAATATGTATCTTTATAAAATATATACATAAACGTATATAAAAATACCATTACAAAACCATAAACGATGATAATAAAAATTAAAACTGATTAAGATAAAAAGTAGATATATCTAATCTCATACAATAAAAATCGATTGTTATTGATAACAAATTCGATTTTTTTATCACATCCTTGCCACTACATTGACATTTGACATCTTGACAGCTCATGGCATTTTCTTCAAGTTAAATCATATTATCAGATTTACTAAATAAATAATAATCAGATTAAAGATTCAAAGGAACTTGAAAGAAATTTGAACACACAAAATCAGAAAGTATATCTAACCTATATTGATTTTGCAATTCCTTAAAAAATAATAATTGTCAAGAGGTTATTTTTACGTTTATTTACATTAGACGTTACTTGGCGATTAAGTAGATTGAAATAGAATACTTGTAGATTATCCGAAATAAACTTAAGGAAAGTGAAAACCATAAACAGAAGCAGATTCGTTAAACAACACATCAGAAATGGCAAGTGAAGTTGCCTTGAAAAATGTAGACAATGCGTGCGAAACAGCAGAAGAATTTACAAGAGTTTTCTACAAGCAAGTCGACAATAGCAGGCATTTAACCTCAAAGCTTTACTTGGACACAGGACTTTTGGTATGGAATGGCAACGGAATAAACGGTAACGACAAAATTCAAAAGTTTCTAATGGATTTACCCGCCAGCAATCATGTATTGAAAACACTAGATGCCCAACCAATATCAGAAAATCTTGTAGCAAATAGATTGACGTACCTTATACAAGCTTGTGGAGATGTGACATATCAGAATGATGATGTTAAAAAACCATTTCAGCAAACATTTCTGATCGTTGCAGTTGATGGCAAGTGGAAAATAGCATCCGATTGTTTCAGATTGCAAGTGCCACATAGTAGCTAATTGCACAAACACTACTGTATTTAAATTAAAAAACGTAATTTGTAATAAAATTGTACTAAGTAATAAAATATTTTTTATTTTGATATAACAATATCTTAGATTATCTTAGTGATTAGAATACATAAAAAATATTATACTTGTTCTTTATTTTAGTATAACTTCATACTTATATTATAAAAACAGTATTTACTTTGCCTGGTCTGTCTAGATATTAGTATTAAGGTAGATAGGATCATGCTGACACAGGTTACTTTTTAGCATGATTTTATGATAGCATAATTGTCAACCACCTCGGAGCAAAAGCTATGCTACCAGACAGTCCCGCTTTTGTGCAAATAGCTCTGCACAAATTTTAACAGTAATATTACTTATACATAGGAATAACACAGCCTATAATTTATATTAACAGTTGTCAAGTCAGAATTATTTTTTTCCATATGCAGTTGTGTGTAGAAATTTCTCATTTGGATCATAAAGTTACCTCTTATATTTTAGAGTAACTGCCTAAATAATAATTGCAGTTAGAACAATAATGATCAGCAGTTTTGAATGTCCGTATCATATATGGTATTGCAGAAAGACAACAGATTAAACACCACCTGAAAAATAATATATACAAATTAATGACAATTTAATTAAAAACTTAACCATCAGCATTTAAATTTAAATTCATACTACATCTAGTGTTGTATGATGTCTATTATTTACTAAAAGTATAAACTACGCATTATAACTATACTTACAATGTAAGACCACATATAAATCCAGCTATTAAGTGTGTTCTGTTTGAATTGACAAATTTAACTGTAGTAAGAACTCTTTTGTGGCAGCTTGGACAATTAGCATAGATGGGGTCAGTCTTTAATGTCTGTTGCACTATTATTGTTTGATGCACCACAGGCGGATTGATAACTGGCGATCGTATGGGATCTACTTCTGTATATGGCGGTGGAGCAATGCCAGAATGACCCATTACCTCCATTTCCACAGACTGCTGTGCTGTTTCTGTATTCCTCATTTTAAGAGGAAATAATTGTTGATGACACAAATGTTTATTTTGCAGTAAAATATCACCTTTTTACTAAAACAACACATACATCAGTACTTCAAATGAGATTGCTTATCACTTACCGATTCATATTATCTTATCAGTCCTGATTATTATAATATATCTATAGAATTTGTTCATGCTATAGTTGCATTTTATTGTTTTATTGAGGAAATAAAAATAAAAAAAAAATATCATATTTAATTTTATTTATAATACATTAAAAACAAACAGATTCATAAGGTACAAAGTGTCAAAAAAACGTTTTTTTAGACTATACTTGCATCAAAATGCTTGAAGGGACTTAACTAACAATCAACATATATGCAAGGTGACGTCACCCGATAGCTTAGGGTGGGGCAAGTTGTTATACATGAAGAAATGGGGCAAATATGACATAGCCAAGAGTAGAGCACATGAAGATTCACACTTGGGGGTGAATTTTAATAAAAGTTAATAACATGAAGCTCTTCTAGACTACTAAATAATGATTTGTTTTTTAAGTCTCTTCAGCTGCCCCCTTTTGACGACACCCTCAATATTAAGTTTGTAGGCATTTAAAGAATAGATTTTCCAATACCAAAGAACCACAGCCCATTAAAATAAGGAGGGCAACACAATTTGTGGATTGAAAAAATCAAATATTTAAAAAATTAATTACAATTTATTACTCATACTATACAATTCAAGAAATTATTTGTCTAAATGAAATATTTTGATTTAAAATATCATTGATTATAGGTATAGTACATATTATAACTAAAACTAACATAAATTACAAAATACTTTAAACAAATTACTAACTTGTTTTGGTTGTTTCAGAGATGATTAACATTGGCATGTCATTGAACTTTTTCTACATAATTTATAGTTAAAAGAAATCATTACAATAAAAACCAAATAAATGGTTTTGAAGAATAAATTAACATTAACATACATATAAATAAAATTTGGTCTGTTTTTATGTTTTATTGTACATAGGTGTCGGAACAATATCACAGTTCATTTTCTAAGAATAAAAAAAAACAAATCAAGTCTTCTTTGTTTGTATAAATTTTGTTAGAAGGAATGTTTATATTAATATTCAACTTGGGGATTTTGCATCTTTTCTATTTAATTTCTTATGAGTGAAATGGAAAAGGAAGACAAAAAAATTATATTCATTTCTAAGTAATACAATAGCTAAAGTACAAAAACTACATTTTACTGAGAGTACAAAAATAGCATCTTATTTCATTATATCTCAAGTTTAAACTAAAGAAGCACATCAGAAAACAATTTTAATAACCTACAATGGCCACCACCCACAATATTGTTATAACGAAAAAAAAAATATATATAATATTTATTACATGACTATCAAATTTTTAGGCACAGAATTGCAATACCTATTTGATGATTGTAGTACCTTCAATTATTGAAATATCAAAAATGGCACCAATATCATTAATGTTTAATTGAAATGTGCTTAATTATATAATTGCTTAAGATTTACAAAACTACCTTTTTTTCATTTGAATTACTAAAATTCTATTTATCCTAAGTTCATTTTACTATTTACAACAAATGTTTATTTCATATTCCGTAGTGTTTTCAAACTTTATTCGAAGATGATGAATGTATCCAAGCTTCAATTTATTTAGACAATATTTGTTTGGTGTATGTTTGTGCAATTAAATATTGAAAAGTATTTATTGCTATTATTTATAATCAACTCTGAAGAATAAACTTTACATAATATGGGAATAGGGCCTCACTAACATTTGTTGCTTTTACCAATGAATGTACTGCAGTTAGGACAGTAGTGTTCAGCATCCTTGAATGTGTCGAAGCAATAAGGTATGAGACCAAGGCAGCACAATGAACAGACCCTGTAAAAGAGAAATATTTTATTTTAACTTAAGGGACAAATGGATAACATTTGAATATAGAAATTACATAATTCATACTTACATTGTAATAACACAAATTGAACCAGCTACAAGATGAGTGTGCCAAGCTGTTGTATATGTGACTCTTGTTGTGACGACTTTTCCACAGTTGTAACATGTTACGGTGGTGGGCTCACTACCTACTGCAGGCGGCATCACTACACCCATAGGGACCGACATACCAGGCGGCGGAGGAGGAACATCCCCTACTTGAGGCTGGACAGATGCTATAACTGTTGGATGAGGATAAACTCCTACCGGGGTGAACTGTTTTGGTTGTGGGTACGGAGCACCTGCAGCAGGAAATGATTCTCCTGGAGGTACTACAAAACCATACTGAGGGTTACCCACAACTGCAGAATACGGCGGTGGAAGATCGTTTGGATTATTGGGTGGCACGTTCGAGGTATTTGGAGGAAAATTAGCAGCCATTTTCAAATAAATCGAATTATTGGTTAATACAAAATAAACCCTGTAATATAACACTTTCGTACTATAGAAAAGTTAAGGGATAAATTTATTAAAGCCAGAAAAATTATCAATTACGATTGAATTGGACACCTAAACACAAGAATACATCAATTAGTGATGTAACCTGACTTTGCTATTTATTGAAAAAATGACTTGAGTAAAAAAAAAAACAAAATAATCGATTTGTTCGAGTTCTCAATATATCTATCTAATAAACATGTAAAGTATAATATCGATTATAAAGACTGAATTTATTTTCTATAATTTTATACTATTTAAAAAAATTATTAGATATCGTCTTTATAAGGTATATCTATAGATACCTACATAAACTTTACAACTATCTATAATTAGATAATATATCTATGTTTTTTTTTTATTTCAATTCTTAATAGATTTTCGTGGCCCTAACATCCGAGTATCTACCGCATCAAATTACTAAACATTTAAAATCGATCTCGTGCGAAATCGAAACGAAATCATGCATCGTAATTGTTAATAAATATCTAATAACTAACATCGATAAAAAATAAGACCAATGAGGGAAATTAAAAGCAGTAGATACTTATCATTACAAAATAAAAAAATACACCTTTACCTAGTAGAATTTAGGCTATAACATTTTTTGATATTTTTTTTGGCAAAGTGAGGCGAGGTAAACACTAGATACATTCATAGTGATGGGATTATTGTCATTTTGAAATACGAGGTCAAAGAGTATACAATATAAGAGGCTGCGCTTTCATAGATAAAAACCATTCTATGTGGGGGAGCTACGCCTCCGTGCC
>DVXP01001213.1:0-15816 GCA_018235645.1 Junonia grisea | reverse complement strand
ATCAAAAACACCAGATAACGATCGTTACTCATAGTAGGTAATATTCTAGTCTAAATGGTTACTGGCTTGCCCTCTGGATTGCGGAGGTGAGACGACAATCGCTCTGCGTAAAAATCAGTACCTGTCAAAACTTAGGCTAGAATAAAGCAGACCCTGGCTTAATCCGGGAAAATTTCTGGGAAGAAGACGAACAAGAAGATCTATGTATAGGTGTCGCTGTGTTAACGATTTACATTTTAATTAATTTAACGCATTTTACGCACATTTAAGAAAAAATAGCATTTTTTAATCCTCATCCATAAAGACTTTAACTTTGCCAAATTTTGCCAAAAGTAAAAATGAATTTAACTGCAAAGTTTTCCCTTCCAGTATTAATATAATGATAATTACCTGCTGTTGTATGCTAGACCGACGGCTAGTACTCCTGATGCCAGAGTCTTTCCGGCTGTTGACGGAAGGACACAAGCTGATGACGTCATCGTGGAGACGCGGCGCTTGTATAGGAAGGTTCAGTTTCCTACTCTTGGGTCGTACCAAGTCTTGTGTCGCGAGAGTCGAACTACGGGCACGGCTGACTGGTACCTAAAAATTTTACCCGAAAATTTTAATTGAATGAGGATATGTTTAGCTTTCTAAGCTTTGGTCAAACCCACTGGCCCTATGTTGCGAGAATCGACCAACAGGGAAGTTTAACCGTTTCCTAAAATGTCGGTTACATTTTCGGTTTTATCAAAAGTCCCGAAAAGGAGAAGGTACTTTGGATTTCACCGTTTGTGAACAAATTTTAGTGACACTTTTGCCATTTATTTGCCATTTTTATTTTGTCTGCGTGAGGGTATAGCTTTAAACTTTAAATGACAAAAACGAAAATATGAAGAATTATTCGATTAAAGTAAAAACATTGAGGGTCGATGATATCCAGCTGAGCTGGAGATCGGAACTCCTCAACGAAGCGGCAAATTGATAATGACTACCGCAATAGAAGTAAAAAATCAGTACATATTTTGACAAGGTTGTTTGTTTTACCGGTTACTGGTTAATTGAAGTCGATCACACTTTTAAGTGAAAAAAGACGATTAACGCTACATTTAAAGACGAACAATAAATTCTACATACTCCATAACTACAAAAATGAAATAAAAAAATGCTGTGTCCAAAATCAAATTAACGTGATATTACTAACCTCTAAATTTGGCCTTCCATACTGAGATCTATAGCTGCTACTTCTAGCAAATGGTGACATATTACTTCTAGACTGGCTCAAATACGACCGAATGTCTATAATCTCTTTCTCGAACGATACCATTTCGTGATTATGAGGGATATTTAGCTTACTACTACTCTGCTGCGGCTTACACTTGTCCTGAGATTCTATCACTATAGGTACTTGCTGGTAACCATTATTCAATTGCACGTCCTCCCCTCGCTCCATAAACGGAATGGTCTTATCGCTGAACTCTCGCTTTTTCATCTCGTGAAGTGGAGTGTCCGAATGCTTCCTCAAAAACCTTGGCACTTTCCAATTTTTTAACTTATTCGTATATTTCCCATAGCTGCCTGTAATATAAATTATTGACCTGTTATCGTTACAGAATATAGAGCAGATCTTACCCGAGTATCCATATATTATCTTATAGTTTATACATGAGTACCCTAGTTCGAAATATTTAACACGGATTAGTTCATCATTTTAGTATAAACAAATGCTATTTTACATGATTATATCACGTGAAGTTCACGCGATTAGCTCGCTGCAAACGGGTCATTACATTTTTATAGTTCCTTATGTATTGTTACTATAAATAACGGTGTATCGATTATAAACAAGGATTTTAATGACATTACGTTTTATCTATATTTAAGCATTGTATGAGACTGAAGTTTGTTTGTTTAAACGCTCTAATAGAGATTAGACTTTACCTCTATTTGTCCGATAATATGAAAGTTTATTTTAATAATAAATAGGCCTTTTACCTATAGATAATAAACTAAAACATCACGCTACGATACCCAACGCGAGTGATTCAGTGAGACACAGTAAGTAACAGAAGTGGTAAGTATAAATCAGATATGTTACACTTTCTTGTTCAATGTCTACTCGTTGTTTATCTAATACCTACTAGACGAACATAAGTGGACACAATCTATTTACTGAACAATCACTTAGCTCACGAGTGTTAGTGGAACTGTAAACGTATGAAATTATTTTGACACGCCGCAAACAGAACGTGTGAGTGGAATATAAGTAAACACACTGAAATAGATTTTATTTGTTAATTTTTAAATATCAAAATAGCACACTCCTTATGCTCAACCAGCAATTGAATTGCCGTTACAAATACTGAGTGTATTTGATGATTAATGAAAAAAAATTAGCGCAATGTTTTAAATGATAGGTACTTTATGCCAACTATCTTTTATACTTTTCATTTTTTGTTGATTACAAATTTAAAATAAATTATAACTATCGTTCTTCTAAATGAGCATGTAACTTTTATCCGAATATAAATTAAAATTTTATGCTCGCAAGTTTAGGATATCTTGTTCAAATTTTTTTTTAATTTAATTGTACCTACTAACTTGTATTTGAAAAATGACGTGTTATACCTACCCAAAATAGCGACCGTAACGCAGTTTAATTACGAACACCTTATGCAAGCATTAAATTATTTACACTGCATTAACACAGTAAGGAGAGTGTTAAAAATAATTAAAAAAGACTTTTTTAAGTTCCGATGTTTAACTCCCGACATCCGGGATCTTGGCTTCTTAGTAGCCACTGTTAATTTATGTCAGGACAACTTTACAATGAATAAGACACTGAGTGCAGTAACAAACCTGTTTCAGAACTCAATAGTTCAGGGTTATCATTTAATGATAATCAACATTATTGATAGTTAATTGAAAGCGTTATTTTCTGTGATTAATTAGTTCTACTTGTTAGGAAATAATTTTAAACTGTAAGCTTTCATTCATTGATTATTATTTACAGTTACTATATTCAACACTACTAATAGGCTACTCAAGCCCAGGATATTAAAACATTTAAAATTTAAAAAACCATAAGTACACTAGGTAAAAATTGAACCAACAAACATTTTATCATTAAAATGTTGCGTGAAAGTTCCCTGTCGAACCAAATACCGCTTCACTAATTACGCGGGTCAAAGGTTAAGAAATACTGAAATACCGCTTTTTCGCAAATATCTCGAGAACAGACTCTTTACAGCGGTGTATCACGAGAAAAATCACTTTTAAAGAAAAGTGCCCCCTCAACATTTTTTGTAGTCGATTGACTTGGCTATAATTTATCCTCGAAGCTTTTTATCAAAAGTGCTACAATAAGATATACCTAATTAAGGGGTCGTTCAAGTATTACGTAATGCAATTTTCGAAGATTTTAGACCCTCGTAATGTCTAGGTACATGTGGGGGACCACATGTACCTAGACATTACGTAACATTTTACCAATATTTTTAAGGTGAAAATGGTCACTAAAATAATTTCGAGACCATTTTCATCTAAAAATCACGTTATTAAATAACGCGTTGTTATTATACCCTCTCCCGGCCCCATAACGCACCGTAACGTTTGACAAGACCCTCCCCTCCCCCCAAACTGCATTACGTAATACTTGAACGAACCCTAAAACTATTTAATACTTAGGAACCCGTGTTAAGATCATACATTTGTGTTATTAGCGTTTGTGTTATGTAATTTTTATGATACACTAAGATCACTATTAATTATTTACAAATTACTGCTAATTGGTATGAGAATACCTCGCGTTTGTAAGTAGGACAGTTTTGCTACATATTGCTCAATAATAGCTATCTAGCTCAAGTTGTTACCGTTTTCGCAACACGTAAAAAACCCAGGTAAAACCAAAACTCCCTTCGAAAATATACTCGTATGAATATCCTCTTTCGAACGAACGTCGGCTGATAGGTAATCGTTTTGTTTTCTTTTGCCTTATATCAAAACGTAGCGTGGGTTGGATTTAGAGCACTTAAGTCGTGAATATTCTGGATTAGTAACGACTATTTTATTACTATGATTTATTGTTTCATTAGTAATAAATTGAAATCGTATTACAGATTTTATAACAAGTATTTCTTAAACATGAGTGCAAAATTATTGTAGGTACGTATGTTACCAGAAAAGCTACGAATTGTTTAGATACATTTAAAGATATCTAGAACGATTCGTATTTCATACTCGTCTAGCCGGTTTATGGGACAAGAGTAAGGCAGAGAAATTTTAATAATAAGGAAATTAAAATATGCAGCAAAATATTTGATATTTTAAGAGTTATAATAGTGTCGCGATGCGCAGAGAGCATCACCTTCAAGCAATTAAGAGTCACGCTGTATCTTATCTGCGCGTGGTGCCTTGTGCCACTGATAACTAAGTCTTTTAATAAATAAAACTGCGGCTTACTTCACATTAGGTACAATTAATATGTGACCGCAAAAACCAGTAGCGTTATCCGGTGTTACATACATATCTCTCAGCTATTTTTGACATTTCCTTTTAATGGAAAATACCAATGTTATTAAGATACTTTACATTTCTATCATTCGACTTTAATTAGTGTTTCTTATTTCATTCGACAAAAGATATTATGTCTATATGAATTGATGTAATTGAATATGTAATAACAATGGGTCACAGTTCATCTACGTTCATATATTGCGTTAGTTCTTACATCAAACTAAGGACGTAGTGGTAAATAAAACAGTTATGATGAAGTCAATTAATCGCGTCATACGATATGAGACCTTAATTAATTGTAAACTTACCGACGGACGTTGGACTCTTCGAAGAGTTGTCTGTACCGCTGGGAAATCCTTTCTTATCATCCATCTCGGCATCGGAGTCCAAAATACTAGGGAGCGAACTAGCTTTGTTACGAAAATTAAACGGACTAGGGGATAGGAAATTACTGGAATTTTTGACATCATCTTTATCACCCTTTTCTTCCGTTGAGGAGTCACTAGTTTTACCAAATGGCGGTAACGGTGAGTGATTGAAGGATAAAACGGATTGCGGGGAAACGGCGGGAGATATAATGAGTCGGAGGTTTACAGGGTTCGAGAGAGCTGGGCAGTGGTCGTGATCGTACGGAGAACTCATCTGGCGGCTTTCAATGAAGTAAGTTTTATGACCTGGACACATTCAAGGTTTTTTTTTAAGTAACGTAAAGGTAAAAGTAAGCACATGCTAATTACTATGAGTATACTGACCAAAAACTTCTTCTCCCTCTTCTAAAACGTAGGAACCTCCGAGATATTTACTAGTCTCCTCGGAAATATGTACACGGCCAGGTTTTCCTGTTGACTCCATCTTATTAGCAAACGATACATCATTGCTCCAGACATCGAATTTGAATCTACGCGTCCCGACAATACCACAAAGAACCGTTCCCGTATGCACACCAACTCTCATGTTCACACCCTCGCCACGCTCTCTGTCAAATTCCTGAATTGCATCTATCATACCTAAAAAAAATTTATTCTTAAATTAAAAGGTGACATGTCGTACCTATAAACCAAAAGCTATAATACATTGACGTAAAAAATAAAACCAGTTATAAACATCAACGTACATAATATACGCATCCCAATCGATCGGACTTGACCTAATGTTACGAGTTGCGATGTATGATCATTTTGTATTAAATAACCGGTATTGATTAACAAAGATGCTTTAAAAAGCGCATGTATGTGACCAGAAATTTAGGTCACAGTCATTATATTATTACGGTCTTAAGTAATACCAAAGAGTCGAAGTTTTATTTTTAAAACTTGTATTCTTACTTACTTTCTTTCTTAATTTCTTTCTTTCTTATTCTTAACTTATGAACACTTAATGGGACCAATCTGACCACATTTCTAGGCCTATGTCCTCTGTCTGTCGGTCCGTCTTATCTGTGTAAACTACTTTTAAAGGCTTTCGAAATATAAAATTTTTACGAGCGAGTATGTGTTATATACACAGAATATGTATTATTTTCCTGGATATTTTTTTTATTTATTAGTGACTCCTAATGAAAGAAAATTGGTAAGAAAAAAATTAACGAAGTTACATGCATAAAACTCATTTGACTTTTTTATTTTCATTTTGATTATTTTGTTTTTGCTATATGACGAGACTCGATAACATAAAAAGCATCAAATTTAATGTAACTGTAATGCAAACTCTAAAAATAAACAACATCTAAACTCTGACTAAATGTAAGTCTGGCTCGAGCTAAAGATCGCAACCCGAACGAAAGAAAAACTTATATTATGTACTCTATGTATTTTATGAATATTATAATATTGTATTAGGTTTAAAAACCCTTAGTCCATAAGTTTGACATTCATTGGAGTGATTATTATAATACATACCTAGTCCCATTTCGACACAGCAAGTTGCGTGATCTGGTCTTGGCTCGGGACAACCGGACACGCAGTAATAGCAGTCTCCTAATGTGGAAATTTTTTCGCAGCCATGAATCAAACATAGCTCATCGAACTTCTCAAACAAATCATTCAGTATATTTACTAATTCCTCGGCGCCTTTATTACTCGACATCCTCGTAAAGCCGACAATATCAGCGAACAAAATACTAACATTATCCATCGAACTCATATTGAAAGGTCTGAATAATGATTTGATATCTGACGCGCCAGGGTTTGAAGTGCGTGGATTTAGAGGGTCGTTAGTTTTGAGATTGGTCTCCGATTCTAAAACCTGCTCCTCCATCAGCCAGCTGGCGAGTTTTGGTGGCATTACTGAATGGATCATCTTCTCTTTTAGCTGTTTCTCCATTTCCAACTGTCTCCTCACAAGCAGACTCTGACCTACTTTCATAAATGTGCCGCGCATTCTTACAAATGTCATTAGATAAATATGTACACCGATGATGTGCACACACAGCTGGAGCAAGACTCTCACAAACATTCCAGGGAATTGCCATTCTTGTTCAGACAAGTGCAGAACTATGTTTAAAGTTTCAAACACAGTTGAGTATAAAAGTCCAATTAAAACACAGGCAAAAAGAGGTAAGGGTGTTAAGGTGTATATGATCAACAAAATTTCTATACACATAGTAAAATGTCCAGATTGGCTAATATCAGCTGCTTGAGAATAATCACCATCGATTTGTGTAGTCACTGTCACTAAAGATAGACTTAGGGTACACAGAGCAAGTGCCATGATTAGGGACAGTTTGGATGTATACACTTTGTAAACATTTGTAAAGGTAACAAACAGCATAACACATGTTATAAGAAGGACGCCAGCAAATATAGAACACAGAAACGGCCATTTCACAGTCACACCATTTAAGCCAAGGACGACAAAGTAGATAAACCATGATATAGAAAATATCAAAATATACAAAAGTGCAAATCTGAAAAAAGAAATAACAACACTTATTATGATACATACAAAATTTCAAAAATAATATATATAAAATTGTGTTCAGCAGCTATTTAACAGTAGAGCAAGCAAATGAACATCAAGTACAGTAAAAGTTCCTTATCCATAAAGTACAGAATCTAAGTAAAACTTAAAAATTAGCATACTTTTTGGTTTGCCTCTGTCTGCAGAACTTAAAATAGTTCAATGTTGTAATGAAGGAAAAATCTTTTTAATATATAGCTAATCTGTGAATACCGTAAATTTTAAGCGACATATATAGTTATTGGGATCACAATTACTTCGTTTGCAAATAGTGAAAACGCAAATAAGGAGCTTTTACTGTAAATACTATCAATCATAACAATAACGAACCTAAATCGTAATCTTATCTGCCTGAAGGAACTGTTTCTGTATTGTCCTTCAAGTATTTCAGAGTCAAATCTTGGATTCCACCATGTTCCCGGTGCTGCCCTTTCAAATGCGATTGGAATAGCAAAGCCGCAACAGTTAGTAGTGGGATTATTATGTGCCAAGTATGCCTGCACATGGGGTGCGAGCCGGATCTGAGCATCCTCTCCCTCTGAATAATCACCGTCATGTTTGGCATCAAAATGTTCAGACTCATCATTACACGTGACACATCCACTCTGAGCACTCATTGTTCGTGTAATAAAACATTCACATTATGTGCCATTTTTAAAACCAGCACTCGCATACCTTTATCATTTTGTCTTTACTCTATAAGGTAAAAATGACTTGTTTCTGTATTATATTCATCAAAAAGCTTATAAGAATTTGTAAAAAATGGAGCCTTAATCTGACTGGCAAAGTAGCTGATTTAAAACAATAAGTTCAAAATACAAATAGTTTGTGAGATAGATTTTTTATTCTTTTAAAATTTTTTTATTCTTTTAAAACTCCTTTAATATTCTTTTAAAATACTTTAAATTGATGTAAGTAACCCTTTTTCACCAAGAAAATTTTAGACCTTACTTAAACTATAGTATGTACCTATTGTTAATTAGTGTCAATAAACATTAAAAATACAATCAACTTATACAATCATCATTAAGATAAAATAATAAATAATAGTGTTTAATAGATTTTACATATTTTAGTAATTTAGGGAATCAATTTAGACATAGGATTTTGACAACACTGTGTTGTTCTTAAACAATAATAATCTTGTAAGAAAGTTTATATTTAAAAAATCCTACCTATGATTTTATTGATAATATTAATACAAAACAGTATAATGCATTGAAATGGTTTGAGATGACATCATTATTGTTATGTATTCCACCAGCAGCTATTTATATTTTATTCATACAATACACAACTGATGATGGCTGGACATATTCTTTTAAAATAATTACTATGTACTAGAACATAATATTGCTTACCATTTTCAGACCAAGGTTATATATTCTTAACTGAGTGCACTAACACTGTTACAATTACATTAAGTTACACTTCATACACAATAAACAGATAATGTTTTTCTAACATTTCATTGCACTTAATACCAATATATACTTTTAAATTGTTTATCACTCGCAAAACTTACGTATTTTATCTACTACCTATCCAGATTTGACAGTAAAACAAAGTGCAGGCAAATCAGTGTTGCCAAATAAGATGTACTAAAATTCCTTTTCCTGTAGATAGATATTTAGATATTTTTTCTATCTCGTTTTTCAAATCTATTAAATAATTATGTTTACTTTCTTATTTCATCAATCATCTTGGTATAAAAATATAAATATTATTTTATAATTACAATAAAAGAGTAATTTCCTGTGACGCTTGACGTTGTGTGTTTTCCAATTACAGAGCATAATGCGACTCAGTGCCGCACAAAGCTTAAGTGTGCTAATTTTTGCAAAGTGGTGCTCTAGTTGGAACAATCAACGTGCGGCATAATGCCGCATAATGCGCTTTAGTGCTCTAATTGGAAAACACACTTTGATTTCTAGTAGCTATTAAATTCGGTCACGTGATGTATACCTACTTTAAAATGGTAAAATGCACTAAAAGGCTTAGATATGATATAATGTGCTTTACATTATATCGCAATCTATCGCAATTCAAGTAATAGTAGCTGTAGATATTAATAAATTAAATACTTATCGACTTACTAAATTACTCTCGTTGCTAGCAGAAGTGTTTTAATGTACGATGAAAGGAAATCAGCATCTGTAATGTATTAACTACATTATTGTAGCTGTAACATCAAAACCTGTTCAAGTTTTGCATTGAAGTACACAAAACAACCATCTATCCATAACGGATAAGATTACATTTATATAATATATTAATATAACCCGGCCGGAAGCGGGTTGACACTCAGCTCGGGGAAGAATTTTGTATTTTTACGAATATTTTTTACCCTTGTAAATCGTCCAACCGTGCTTTTAAGACCAATTACCATTTAGAGTAAAAAGCAGACTTTGGAATCTGATATCTACTTGATACTCGTACCATACTATTAAAATAATTATTACATTGTAGAGTATTCTCCGTTATTCACGTAATTAATTGTAAAAGCAGTAATGAACAAATTGATTAATTAATTAAAGGGTGTAGCAGGTTAAGGGGGGTCTACACCCTTTATGTTATGTTTATAGTGTAGTCGCATTATATATATCTATTAAGTTATGGTTTTATAAAAATTACTTACATTTTAATTTATAAACAACAAGCTTTTGCCCGTGACTACGTCCGAGTGAATGTCACTTATCGCTCTGGATAAAAAAACGCTGTTATCTAAAGAATATGCCATGTTTACAGGATAAAAAATATACTATTGTTTAATCTAGATATATTTATATCTAAAAAAATGCATAGTAATCGTACAGTGTAAAATTATAGCGTAAAAGCGGAACAGTCAAACAAACTCACTCTCTCATTTATAATATAAGTATAGTCAGTAAGAACAAGTAAAGTAGAATTAAAAATAATATGGTTACATAGAAATTTAATACAATTGATAATGACGAAGTTATTTTGTGATTTTACAAAAATTATTTACATAGTTCATAATCATTATGATTTCCTTTAAAAAAATCCCAGAAATGGGGGAAAATTTTTTCTACTGGCAATGATAATATTAATTAGGTACTTTGGGATAAACCAAACTACCAAAGTACAAACCGATAAATAGATACGTATCTACGAGAAAGCGAATAAATTGTCGAATTTCGATTGTTTATTCGATATTTGAAATCGAACAAAAATCGATTAAATTTAATCACTATTTTAAAAATGATTTTAAATTGAAATGGATATTTAAATAAATATATTTTTTAACAAAGATCTGATATGTCAATATTGCTTGAATTTAATGTTAATTTTGTTTACAAAATTACAATATTTAATATTGATCCAAAAATGAATGGACCAATTTTGATGCATAAATAAAATATGTAGCATAATGAAATTAAAGGGGTCACGGTCATAGTATTGCATTGCATACAGAGAAATTTTATCTGTACTGTGATAGTTTTATATTTAATCTATTATGATAAAATATATTTTTTTAATTAAATATAGATAGGTATTTGATATTTTTATTAATTTAATTAAAAAATAATAGGTCATAATTATTTATTAATCATTTATTGATAAAATATAATTTATTATATTTTATTTTAAATTAACAATATCAACACATTTTTTAAATTCTGAATATATCACAACAATTAAACTCTTAGGAAGACTATGAAGCTGTATAAAAAGTTACAATATCAAAAATACAAAATACATTAAACTATGATTAGTAAATAATATCAACAAGGCACGTGAAAAGCACCTCACATAATATTGCTTTGTAAATATTGTCAACACTCTTTTGAGCTTTTATTTAATAGCAGGTGCCTGCGGCTTCACACACATATTTTGCATATGTAATTTCTATATTTTAGATGGAATATTCCTGTCAAATTTCAAGTCTTTAGGCGTTACATTTTCAGAGATGATGAATCACTATGGTAAATCTCTTCTATTTTAATTTATAACTATAGATTATGAATATATGTACCTAATTGTACTTATCCTTATTTAAATTTATACAATATTTTTAATTACCATTTGGCAATATCAAATATATTATTTGAAGCTAAATCACATTATATTGCAATAGCAAAACAACCATTGTTAAGTAAGAGATTTGTTTGACAATATCAAATGCATGCATATGATAAAGTTGATTTTTGGTAGCCCTAATTATGTCTTATTCTATTATTGGTACAACATTTTGATTTTTTTTTCAAATTAATTAATGTGTCCAATTTAATCATTGTACATTCCATCTAAAAGAAAATCCATTCTTTTATAATGCCTATTCTTCCAAGCTTCTTGACCTCTTTTCAGTGCCATATAACCCAAAACGGCAAACATAGGAACAACTAATATTGTTATTACTATAGGCATTATCATCCCCGGGTGACTCCCTGCTTTGATTGAGTGCACTTTGATATCAGGACCATTTTCATCAAGATCCAAATGATTTATTTCATCCATTTTCGCTAAAGCTTCGTGTGACAATATTAAAGGTTTATGGGCTCTTGTTATATTGAACTTTTGTGCATCGGAAGCAGTACTTGATTCATTTAGCATTACTTTTTTTGGTTGCAATAATTCAACTGAGGTATTAGCAGCATTACTACTTTTTTTAGGAGCTGAGCTTTCATCAACTTTGTCATGGTTTACTACATCTTCGACAGCGTTATATACAACACCTTTTCGCGGTACGACGGATTTGCCTTTATTGCTACTTAGATCCTTATCTAGGTTTTTAGGCAAACCTTCATTATCACTCGCCAAGGTAACTGGATTGCTCGGTATTATTGCGCCACCTTCACTTAGCGCCTGGTTTGTTTTATTTCCTTTGATTTCTAATAGTTTATTTTTAGTTTCTTTTACGGGAACTTTTAAAGGAGGAATGGTATTCCCATAAATAAAAGTAGCAAGCAGTATGTTGTAAATTACCAAATACTTATACATTGTTAATGTAACATTAACACTTTCAAAATATCAATCATCTATAAATCAATCTAAAAAATTGTAAAAGTAAAACTTTGAACTAAATAATAAGCACGTAATAAATTCTCAAAACCAAACATAAGTCACAAAACTTATTTTCCAAAAACGTCAACAAAGTTAAAGAAACTGGGCTGTCATTGTCAAGACTCAAGAGTCAACGTCGTTTACGGTGCTCACGTGTTAACCATTTTTAATAAGTTAACTGTAAATAATGGTTAAATAATAAATAGATATAAATTTTAAAATTAATGCTGACTATTCTTGTGACTTATAAGGTGATCAGTAAATTTGGGTGCTAAATTATTTTATTTATTATCTATTTGATATCTAGATACACCTAAATCTTTTTTATAGAGCGAGCTTTATAAATAATGACCGGAATCCAAAATACATTTGACGTAAGATGACAGTGACATTCACGACTTTCAAATGACATATCGGAGCAAAATAATTAATGAAAATAAAAATATCATTAAAAATGTTACTCCGCATTGCTATTAGACTTAAATAGAAAGTGCGCAATTGTATTATTCAAAATGCGGACTCGAAGTAATTCGGGAGTCCGTTTGGACTACTACCAGAGAGTTGTGCACAAGTTAATTTTAGATCACCAGCAACCAGTGACGGGCTTGTTCCCAGCGGGCCCAAATAATGATCATGCCTGGATCAGGGACAATCTTTACTGCATCTTGGCAGTTTGGGGACTGTCCATGGCATTCAAAAAGATTGCCGACCAAGATGAAGATCGCGCGAAAACTTACGAGTTAGAACAGAGCTGCGTTAAATTAATGAGAGGTTTGTGTTATTACCTATTACTCGCTCGAAGACGTTTTCCGAATTAATTTCTATTAAACCCTTTTTCTTGTTTATAGGTCTTCTTATGGCTATGATGCAACAGAAAGACAAGGTAGAGAAATTCAAAAGTACACAGCACCCTCATGATTCTCTTCATGCAAAGTATTCCTCGAAAACCGGAGGCACTGTTGTAAAGGATCATGAATGGGGACACTTGCAAATTGATGCCATCTCTCTGTATCTTCTCATTTTAGCTCAAATGACTGCATCTGGTTTGCAAATAGTATTTTCTCTGGATGAAGTTGCTTTCATTCAAAACTTAGTCTTTTATATAGAATCCGCATATTGCACTCCTGATTATGGTATTTGGGAAAGAGGAGACAAAACAAATCATGGATTACCTGAACTTAATGCCAGTTCCATCGGAATGGCTAAAGCAGCTCTGGAGGCTATGAATGAGTTGGACCTTTTTGGTGCTCGTGGAGGGCCTTCAAGTGTCATACATGTCTTAGCGGATGAGGCACAAAAGTGTCAGGCTGTTTTGCAGTCAATGCTACCAAGAGAGTCAAACAGCAAAGAATTGGACTCGGGCATACTTTCTATCATAAGCTATCCAGCATTTGCTGTTGATGATCCACAGCTGATTGCCAAAACTAGAGATACAATTGTGTCAAAGTTACAAGGAAAGTATGGTTGTAAAAGATTTCTGAGAGATGGTCACAAAACACCAAGAGAAGACCCTAACAGACTGTACTATGAGCCATGGGAATTGAGAATGTTTGAAAACATAGAATGTGAATGGCCATTATTCTTTTGTTACCTTATATTAGATTATTGCTTTCAAGGTGACAAGAACAATGTCTCAGAATACATGCAAAAGCTAGAAAAGATAATGATAAGAAAAGATGATGGTATAAAGTTAGTGCCAGAATTGTATGCAGTGCCAGGAGATAAAGCGCACTTGGAGCAAGTGGAGCCAGGCAGTCAGGAAAGGATACCACTTGGAAGATGTCCATTTATATGGGCTCAGTCATTGTACATCCTGGGGAAATTGTTGCAAGAGGTAAATATTTTAATTTAAAACTATAGGTTTCTATATAAGTATTAGCACTGGAATATTTCCTTGGCATTTTAATTGGCCCTTTCAGACAATTATAATCCTTGATGCTTATTATTTAGTTCAAAGTTTTACTTTTACAATTTTTAGATTGATTTATAGATGATTCATATTTTGAAAGTGTTAATGTTAGTAGCATTTGAGATTTTTTGTATCCATATCTAAACTTAGCTCATAACTTTAACTAAGTAAAATTAAGAGAATAATAGAAACATAAAACTGCTTTATGAAAGAATTCTACATAAACTTATGAAATATTGATGAAATTTATTTCTATTTTTACAGGGATTTCTAGCAGTTGGAGAGCTTGATCCTCTAAACAGAAGACTCTGTTCGGAAAAGAAACCAGATGTTGTTGTACAGATTGTGATTTTGGCTGAAGATAATGAAATAAGGGACAAGCTCCTTGAATATGACTTGCATGTTCAAACAATTAGTGAGGTTGCTCCTATTGAAGTACAGCCCGCTAGAGTTCTTAGCCATTTATATACATATTTAGGTAAATATATCAGTAATTAATGATGAATAGAAGGAACAAGTACTGATGAAAAGATAAAAACTGTTTAGCACATAAAAAATATTGTAATTAATTGTAATAAATGATAAAGATATTAATGTTTAATTGGGGTATCAGCATGAAATGCATTATGAAATGTATTCATATCATTAAGGACTCATATCATTAGATCTTTAGGAGGTAGGAATTATTTGCTGTGTTCACATTACATTATGCAAAAAAAAACTTCTGAGTCAGAAACAAGCTAATTTTAAATGTTTTATATATGATTTCCTAAAATATGTTTTGTTCTTTTGCTTTCAAGGTCGTAATAAGAAACTGGGGCTATCTGGCAGGAAGTCACGTGATGTTGGCATTCTTAGCACAAGCAAGTTGTACTCCTTAAATGAACGCATATTTGCTTTTACACCTCAAGTAAGTGTACAGATAAATTATTATTAATTTTAATATTTCATACTCAAAATTGTTCATACCTTCTGATGTATATTCTTCTATATGAGTACTCAACTTTAATATTATTTTTTTTAAATGACCATCATTTCTATAAGTATGTCACTGAAAGTTATTTTTTATTTGAAAACGCATTTTGTTAACACTAAGCAAAAAAATAATTTGGATTTCTTTTTTTGTTCTGTTCACCATTTGTTTTGTAAATCACTTTAGAATGTTTATGTTGCTTATTTAAAGAGCTTTCTATGTCCACAGTAGTACAAGTACTATAGTGATCAAAATTGAGTTAGCACATTAGTTTTATAGGCAGGTTCTGCTAAATAAATTATTTTTGTATAAAATGTTTTCTGATATTAAAAGCACTGATCTTGAAATCTAAAATAAATAAGTCGTAATATTTTCTACAATTTTAAGATACTGAATTTAAGTCTGTTACTTTTAAGCATTTTAAATATAATTATAACTTTGTCTGATTCAATAGTTT
>DVXP01001212.1:0-15817 GCA_018235645.1 Junonia grisea | reverse complement strand
GTGATGTTATATAGCCTAAAGCCTTCCTCGATAAATAGCCTATCCAACACAAAAAGAATTTTTCAATTCGAACCAGTGGTTCCTGAGATTAACGCGTTCAAACAAACAATCAAACAAACAAACAAACAAACTCTTCCGCTTTATAATAGTATAGATGAATGTTTGCTTGTGTTTTTTAAACATTACTTTAAATTCTGAACTAGATTATCTGGTCAACAGCAGCAGGCAAATAGTAAAAATAACAAGTCACTACAAATCTGAACCAAGCAAATTGACTTAACGAAGAGCACATTACGTGACCTGAAATTGCCGGGTCTTATAGGACTTGAGTTTTATGCCTTTGTTTCTTACAGTTGTGTCAGTATAAATGAGTTTCTATGGTTTTTTTAATAAATTATAGGAAAATTGTTGTTTATCTAAGCCTTTCCAAGAAAAGACTCTAAATATTAGTAAAAATCGTAAGTCCGTTATCTGCACGTGATAAATTAAAAAGCTTTATTGTCTTAAATCATAGCTTGTTTATTAAAATCCGTACACAGTTTTAAACACTTTAATAAAATTACTGAACCCAAAAATTAAGAGCGCATAAAAGAATTTTCGATAATGTGAGATAACTGATTATTAAACTTAACTGATTAATGTATAGGAAGCTTAAAGTTTCTTGATATTTGACCTTCTAGACTCTAGAATCTAGAGTTATGACAAGAGATTTTTCTAATTAAGAGTAACATTTTTACGATAAATATTGCATAGACAGACAGTTACAGTTATTTTATATTTATATATTTAAAGATACATAGTGAAATCATCATTGAAATAAATAATGTCAATTTGACTTCAACGAGATTGATCTGTGTACGTGAATCCAATAGGATTTGAATTCTTAGTTGTAACAATATTTATTGAAATCAGGTTGAAAGTTCTGTCGGGAAAACTCATACCATTGTAAATATCTAACCAACTTCAGGATATTTTTGATGAATGTGAACCTATATTAATGAGTTTTGTTGTACCTACTATCTTATTCAATTTGATAAAGACTCGATGGAAATTTCAACTAAGACCGCTTGTCATAAATGCGATATATTTAGTTAATACATTTGAGATTTAACTCGAAGAATTATTATTTTTTTTTATTTTGGTCGCGAATCATTATAATTCCCTTTATTATATTATTGTTGTAAATGAACGGGTACTGTGGTGTTTTTATGGCAATTGTCACGTTATTATTGATTTGCCACGGTTGATACACGACGCGGGCCCGCGTTAACGTCGCATAATTGATTACGATTGTGGAAACCTATTATAAAAAATTAACTTTTTATTATATTCGGACATGTTTTAGCCACCTTTGAGGTATTAATAATAATGATATCTGTAGTAATTTTTGTCATACTAGCTTGTTCCGAAAAACGTATCTTCTAAGATTTTGATAGTTACTCATCTTGCTTGGCTCCTATACCTAACTTGTCTATTCACTTTCCGCGACAGATAGTCTGTCGCGTCTGAAATAAAATTTTAGAGTCAGTTTAAAACTTTTTAAAAGTGTTCTGTATTATTATTGTTTATACCGTTCGCTAAACCTTTGGGAATATGAAAGTTAATAAGTTTCGAGCTCTATATTTATTAGCAGACCAAATTAAAACTGGGATTTGGTTTTACTGGGAATATCAGTTATTTCTTTTATTATCTTAGATTTCCCTTTCAGTTTTCTTGTATCATGTTACCTATATTGCTTGGCCCACTCACCTATCAGAACGCATCAATACAAGGAATCGTTGTTGACGTTAAAATTACTAGTGTTAAGATGATTCCTGCCCCAGGCCCCAGTAAAACCTCAGATTTAAGGTTCTAGGTTACATTATTATGATAATTTTCTACGAATATTTGAATAGAAAGTGAAACGTGTATACTGCCCTAAAAGTAAGCTGAAAGTTAAACTTGAATACATGCACATTTTCCTATTTTGAATAGTAATTGAAGTGAAGCCAGAGAAAGTCGTAAGACCTTTATAACACGTGATTTATGATTGTTATCTATTCTTTGAGTTTTGTTGGATTTTCTTATTGATTTAATTTTTCTATACAATTTAACTAATTTGTTTACATTGTCGGTATAGGTATGTGCCAATTAATAAGAAATGCAATGATACTGACGAACAGAACTTGTATTGGAATTGTAACCGGGTAATTTTTTTCCCTATATACGAATGGTGCCTGTAAAATGGACCAGATATTACTATTGTATAATATATCAAATACTACTTATCCCTCGCGGTTTTACTCGCATTTCTGGCTCCGCTACTATATATCGTTGCGTGATATTGTAATAAGCTTTTTTGTTAAGAACAAAACTATTATATTTCTTTTCCACTTATTGCGGTCCAGTCGTACAATCAATCCGTAAGTCTCACTGTTACATCTGTTCCTATTTTCCAATAACCCAGTCTCTTATTACCGTCATATACCTAACCTCAAGACTGTGGTCAGTGCATTACTGTCCGAGTTACCTTTTCCTATGGGAATCGGAGTGCAATTCGAGAAGCACCGTAGTTTATGGCCTCAAACCCCCCCCCTCTCCCCCGTTTACGAAGATTTATTTGACGCCACGTCTCGTGGGAGCAATGTGAAATCGATTTACCATCGATTGATCCTGTTTTATACGAATTTTGTTTTCAATATCAAATTTTCAAATTGTTTTCAATACCACTTGAAAAGAAAATTATAAAACGAAAAATAAAACAACGAACTTTTTAAACCGATAGCTTGAATTTGGTAACCGAAACTCCAGTTACATTTACCTATTACGTAATCTCCTGCACAATTTATTTTATTTTTTTATTTTTTTTTTATTAAAAGAATTATTTTGTTGTCGCCATATTAATAACAAACGAAAATAAAAGTATACCTCAAAAAGTCACTTTATCTGAAAATATTTTCCTTGGGTATATTTTCATCGGCTGTTTAAATATTATTTTCGCATTTTTTAATAAATAAAATCAATCTTTACTTTTAACATTGTTTTTTTAATATTATTTTAGCACAAGCATTTATTTTTATTTTATTTGCCCTAGAAAAAGTTTTAAAACATTTTATCATTCGCTTTGATTTGTATATTGAAAAAAAAAACAAAAATATTTTTAATTTGGAAACATTTATTCATTTTCTGTCAATAATTTAACTTATTTTATACCTATACATGAAACAAATAAGGAAGACGTACCGTCGTATCGGTATGATTTTACAAACATCAACATTTTCATATTTACATACATACACATAATATGACTTCTGTTTGTGTTATCATCAACATCCTATAAACTTATGGTAGCCACATTTCTAGAGTCCACATCCTTGATATTCATTCTTACGTCCAACAATTTAAAAAAAATTCGTCGGTCCATCTTTTAAAATAATAAAAGTATATTTAAAATCACATGTTTTAAAATAACTTACTATATGCTTAAAATATGGCTCTCGAACGAATATTATCGTATAAAAACTATTATACAATAAACAAACAAAACAATGAACATAATAACGTCTTCATGACTGGAATGGAAGACTCGGAACAAATTGCAAGTCAAAAAAGACCCGCAAACAAAAACGCAACAACTAAGTAAGTATGGCAAGTAAATAATCAATATATGAAAAAAATAATAATTTAAAGTAAACGTTTGGAATGATACTTATCCTACTATTAATATTTACAAATATAACAGTAACAATACGCAATAGCAAGCACTACACGAATTATTTACAAGTAACTACCGTCAACTCTCTTTATTCGCACAATTCACTACGTACTCGTATACCTACTCCTTAGACGTGCTAATTAAATCGCGATTAATTATAATAATTAAATATTAATTACTTTTAAATTTCAAAATTTTTGGTGAATAAAGAGCTTTGACAACATTAAAATCAGTATCACTTAGATTTACACCGAATACTATCATCGTTAGCAAGATATCTTTGCACTATTAGAGATGAGTTATTTTTGACGTCCTAATAATATAATTATTACTTTTTGTACTAAACAGGTAATGAGCAAATCATAGAAGCTGTCTTCGAAAGCCAGTGTACGTTTGGAATGCACAGCAAGCGATCACAATTGGTGTCAAGATTGTGTAGGTTGTGTTTCAGTCTTTGTCGCCGACGAATCTGTAGGTGTCGGGGGGAGGTTCGGGCATGCAGTAGCCGTGGTAGGTGCGGATGTCCTCGGCGACGTAGGTGACTCCGGGCAGTACTCCGGGCTCCGTGTGGTGCTTGGGACAGGTGTGGTCGCGCGGACACTGGCATATCGTGTTGGCATTCACCTCGTCAATCTGCTCGTGTCGGCGCCTCGCGCTGAACAACTTGCATGGCTCCTTACGTGAACACCTCAACCTCTGTAATGGAAAATTGATTATTATTTCTCTTATCGTTTTGCCGATATTGATAATATTTAATTATGTTCTTCAATTGATTTGAACAATTTTGAATTGATTAGATATATTTAAAATGTGTTGTTTTCAAAGAAAACAAACTTCAGTGGTTCACTAATTCAATTCAAATAACAAAAGAAAGTAATCAACAGCGCCACCTAGTAGCATAAAGCATAACTAAGTTACTTACGCTCTGCGGTGAACACGCGAACTGATACTGGTTCCCCTGCTCGCCGCTAGGTGTCGTGTACGGTAGCTTTTTCAACAGATACGTCACGGAGTTCTTCGGACAGTGACAGTTGACTATCTGCTGAGTGGCGTTGCTGTCGGGGAAGGAGTAGATGATCCACGCCGCGTCCTTGAAGTACCGGCATTTGGGCAGACGCTTCACTGGCTCGCAGGTCTTATACAGCGTGGTCTTGTCCGCTAACGTGTGATTGTCGTCATCGGATAGGTCACTGAAAGCGAGAAAGTATAATTTTAAAAAATTTAATAATAACAAGCAAAAGATTTTTTTATACAGAATTTAACTTTTTAACCTCTAAACATTGCGAAATCCTAAACTTTAGCTACCAATCTAGTTTTGGTTCCCAATATGTAGGTACCAATACAAAACATCTAAATATGTTGTTATTGTTACGATTATTATTATTAATATTTTATTCAAGTACATGTAGCAACCGGTTAACGCAATAGAACTAAACACAGTGTTTAATGTGACACCGTTATCTACCCACGAAAGCATTGAGCCTAAGGATGGTACTCCTACGTATCATATGATCTTACAAACAACATATGGAAAGCAACCTTCGGAAACCGCCCCACACAGTTCCAACGAGATTTTGTAATGTGCTAAAAGACTAAGATTTTACGCCTTACATCTTTCGTTTACTGTTACGATTTGACATACTCATATTACAATGGATTCTATTACATTCCAATAATATGCATTAAACGGAAATTATTTATGGTAATTCACAATTTTCTTATCATATGATTGATTTCTTTCAGTATTCGGTCTACCGCTAAATCAATTCAAAATAAAGTAAATTATTTATTCAAAACTCTCAATAATGTCAAAATTAAATGAGCGACATCAGCAATACCATATAGTTTATCCGTTCCTCATAACTCTATTCTATCCAATTTAAGAAGAACAAACCATATAGCATTTGTCTCTATTGTGAATCAAAATGCTTACCTAGAACAAGGCCTATGCCCCAAACACCGACACTTCCTCTCGATCCAAGGCTGTGCTGAATCGTACAGGTCCACTTTGCTGCACACCTGCCGCGCCCTGCAGTCGGGCAGATCGTCCTCGGATATCTGGAAACACGAGAAAACCATTTATAACTAAAAGACTCTTACAATTTAAAATCATGCCTAAAATTATAAATGAACATTAAATCGTAGCCATTAAATCCTTAATATTTTTTCCTAAATAATTACATTTATCAATAATTTTATGCGGTCGCTTATACAAAATTAGTTTTCGTTGGTCGTCAAGGGACTAAAATAGAATGGCAAATCGTGTGATTGATCGTATTTTATTCAAATTACTGACCACAGAAAATAATACTGACATCGATCACGCAAGCTGTAGATAAACTGCATAATAATCATTTATTACATTATCTTCGTCGTAGACTTAAACAGTTTTTTTTTAAACGTTGGGCAATACGTATTAAAGTCCAACAATGAGTACGTTCAAGTCAAAGTACCATTATGTAACATCCTTATATTCGACACATTGCACGACACAAAACTATCAATGCACAAGTTTTTTTACGAGGAAATTCCAAATATCGACTTGCATATAAAACTGATCAGTGCCTTACAAATTCAGCGCACATCAATCAGTGTTTTGCATTGAAAGATTCGCAAATCCGTGCAGCAGTAAAATTTTGCATGGCGAGAATTACAACGTCCAACTGATTCTTATAAAAGAAATATCTTCGTGTGCAGCGTGGGAAATACGAAATGTGTTTGACGATAGTTCGCACCTGCCGCCGTTTGTGAAGGAAGAAAACAGAAGTGGGTTACGGGAGATCATTATAACGACGTCCGAAAGATGTTAATCATTATGTTCTGGGCACAACAATGTAGGGACATGTGCGCTTCGAATCCATTCACTTTTTTGTGGCGAAGGACCATCGGTCTTAGGCCTACTTCCGACCGGAAGACAAGCCATTCGACAACCTGTTGACGGTGGGAACATTTTTTCTGCGCAAATGCCTCGCAGGGCTAGTTCCGCCGGACATACAAAAAAAAATCAAACATTCGATGGTTCTAATGAATTCTTAACATTATGAATTATAAAAATAAAATGAATTCTTTAAACCTTTTTAAAAACTAAATCCTTCGTAAACCGATTTACTCTCCATATTCATTAAAAATGTTATAAGAGCATCTCCAAATAAACAATTTCGAAAAAATAACATTTCGTCTAGAACAAACTTACAAGTCGTAAAACAGTACTATAAGATATAGTAGGTAATATACTTTAATTAACTGAGTAATTAATGAGAAACTTTGTACAAAGACGAATGTTTGCCCAATATCAATATATCGACAGCCCTATAAGAATAATACGCGTGAAAAACATTCCTGTTTTCGTAGTTCCGGATACACTTCCCGTTTCTTGTGTGTTGCGATGGATTTCGCGGAAACGGCCTCGGATGGATCTTTCAAAAGCCGGATATAGCCCTTTTGTGTGGCAAACAAAAAATGCCGTGTGGACTGTACACAATGCGCGGGTTGTTGACTTACTTCTCGAAGATTTTGTTTAACGGAGTCCCGACCTCAGCCTGAATGCTAATGGCGCACTAAGAAAATTATTTTTCGACATCACAGAATTTGTAATGAAGCGAGCAAACAAGGGATAATGGCACAGTTGTTAGTTTGATGCGTGAAGCATATATTATGTTAAGCAATAAACTGATAAAATCAACTCCTTTTTAGAATTCTAATAAACTTCTAAGTATTGTCAATAAAATTAGATTTGAAATTATTAATATAAGAAGTATTATTAAACTTCGTTTTGTTTCCCTCCGTGGAAATAAAAAACTTAACAGCCACTTTACAAAAGGTGCTCTGGACCTGGTTTGACCATCTGTTCCTTATATTTAAATTAGAAAAACGTACGGGACTTAATTAAATAAATACTACTTTCAATATCTGAAATTGATATCGCGTGTCTAATTTACCCTCATGAATAAAATATACAAATTTCCACGCGACTGACCAATTGTTCATTATTTTTAAGTTCATCGGATGTGATTTTTTCGAAAGTCCAAGACTTGACCGACGGCCGGGGGCGACGGTTTTAGGGGACGTTTCATTTTCGTCCTTTTCTACAGCTGAAAATTAAGATGACGCCATTCAAAAATCGACCCTAACCTTTCAAATATATGATAGGAAATAAGTAAAAACTTTCCACGGTAGGACTAATCTTGACATCAGATTGACAATCTTAAAAGCCTATATTTAGGCGGCGTTTAAAATGAAATGGTGCTTACAGTAAATGGAATAGGTCGTAATTTCGATTGTAATGGGAATGGAGATGAACGTGTTTTTCCCGTGAGGCAGATGGGGGGGTCGCGGGGCGAGGCATCCGGTGTGAACAGGTGGCGTGCCGCGCCCACTCTAATGAAATAATCTGTGCCCGAGCGACCTTCCACAACCTTCCAAGTACGCCTAGCCCTACGGTGTGGGCACACGCCTCTGCTATTTCTTTTTAGTCTTTTATTCATCAACAATTGTATGCATGCGTTACGTAACCGTAAGACTAATATTTAAACGTGTACGATTTTGAACGTGTTCGTTAAGTTCGACAATTTATTTTAACGATGTGGAAGAGAACTGGATCCTATTAATGTGACAGAATTCTTATATTGTATTGTTATGTACCAAGACAAATTTCTCAACGTACGATTTATTTTATTTTAAGAAGAAAAAAGTAACTAGTGAATGAATTTTAGCTTTTCTTGTTAAAAATACAATATAAGTAAATGGGCATTTGCCGTCTGCGTTCTAAGTTTCCTTCAATATTACTTAAAATTTCCTATAATACAATTAAAAAAACTATAAGAACATCCTGTGACCACGGCAAAATCATTATCCCGATAAATAACAATATTCCGATTAACCTGTGTTTATTATCAAAACCAATTTCTAAATAGGCTTCGACTTAGCAAATTGAGTTTAAATTTTACACACAGCACAGCACTTTATTGTATATTGTCTAAAAAATAAGAATCATAATAGGATGTGTGTGTTTATTCGATCTGCTCTCCGTACGGGAACACAGGTAGCCCGGACAAATTACCAATCGGTAATAACGACTCGCCAGAGGCAACAAATTATTTATTAGACCTGTAATTAGTTTGAGCTTTCGGCGCTCAACATCCGTCCCGCTTAAACATCTGTTGGATTTTTAAATTATTTTATATCCTTTTAAATGGCGAGTTCAGTTCTTTAAGGAAGAACGTTGTTAATGTTAAGGAAATCGGCCTTTGTTAATTTAAAATTCATTCGAATACGGGAGCTATAATAATAGATAATTACTTTTTCGTTTTCAATTTGCGGATTATTTATCGCTTGTAAAAGATAATAGGTATAATATGAGTTTATTAAATTAAAATAGAATTTCCTGTTTTTTTTTTCGCGATGTCGCAAGGAGTAGAAATAGTTGTAGAAAAAGATTTATGATAGATAAATTGCTATATAATCTGTGTGCTATTTTTATAAAAAATATTTCCAGACTTACAAGATACAAGAAAGATAAATATTAATGTTTATTTCATTGATGAATACTTATATTACCATAACGTGTCTGACTGACGCACGTTTGCATAATTAACAAACAAGTCAACAAGTATCACTTTACCCTTATTTTCATTAAGCTTTCACGATTGTTAAAAATATAAGTCTCCAAACTATTTCACAACAATAACGTAAAACCTTCACTAATTAATATTTTTTATAATTAAAACAGTTTATAAAGGAAGAGCTAATTTATTTCCTACAGTAGGTACAAGGTATCCCTGTTTCGGGTAACGCATAGTTAAAATAAACTATACTTCAAAGATTTTGCTAAAATCTGATAAACTTAAAAAAAAACTTCGTCAAGTTAATGAATTTGACTGTAAGAATATAAGCATCTGTGCTTTACCCTTAAGCATTGCGCAGCAGATGGCAAACGATATCTGTAAAAATCAGCAACCTCTCAGATACTAACTACAAAGTATACAGACTCAGGTAAAAGACCTATCAAAAATCTAAGAAGAAAATCGTTTTAGCTCGTCCATATATGACATTAATGTTTGCCACCGTTATCATTTTTAAAAATATTTCTAATACAGTCACATCCACATTATTCTGTTAACAAATATTTACACATAACCGTTATAGCATCAACTTTATGTAACATCCATCGTAAACATTACAAATCAACAGATTCCCGCCCATGCAATACGTAGGTCGTAGTCCTATATGGTATTCAGTAGTGCTCTAAAAGACATCAACGCTTGCCGGAAGCAGCGCCGAATGAGCTGCGTACGCGCAGACTAATTGAGTCGCCGTATATGGCTCCATTGTTGAGACATGTGTCCAATGACACTTATCATATGTACCTTGATTATATTCTGTGATACGTTGTTACTACGCCGTGACTCGGGTTACGATTGTTTTTTTTCTAAGATTGTAAATATTTTGTTTCTTAAGATACTTTTGTTGTTCATGTTTTGGTACGTTTTGCTTATGTATCAGAATATCTGTTTTCTAACTACTTCGACTTCAGAAAGTAAATAATCTATAGACGTAAACATTTAATTGAACGAATCTGCTATTATTCTGATAGTTATGTATTTAAAAAATATGCAAGTTAATAAAATATACAAACTTAGTTTAACATTATAAATAAATTACTCAACTGATTTTATCTAACTAAACCACTATCTTGTACGCTAAATCAACACTATACTCATCGCCAAACATAAAAATCAAGACAATAGATAGATTATTTTTCATACCTATCCCATGTAACACAACATCGCACATTACACTCAATTTCAATATCAAAGCGAGTTGAACATAGCCCTATATACACGTATGTACGGCACATCTTATATCTTGCACAGTAGGGCATCTTGTCCCATTGTGGCCCTTCCATCCGGAGCCATTCAGTGCGCACGTGTCCTTTTGACATTCTACCGAGACGCTCGAGTGTCTTGAAGGGGATCTCGATGGATGGTACGTTTTGAGCTAAATACAAGACGTTGCAGTTCAACTTGAGATGTTTGATGACGGAATTTATGTAACGTCTCGACTTACTAGGTGGAAGGAAGAGTACCTTCCTTATTAAATATTAAAGAGATAATCGTTAAGAAAATTTTACATATCTTTTATTTTACTACTTATATAGTTTTCACAGATTGAAATTAATATACCTAGATGTTTTAATTAATAATGTTAGGAAAACAATGAAAAGTTTATCGGAATGAACAAGACGAGCAGTCAAGACGAGCTTTGATGACTAAATTATCGCAGAATTAACAGAATTACCACTAACAATTCTAAATGTCTAATCAAAAAATAATGTCACTTCTAGTCCACTAAGTCAATAGTTGTTTATTTCTGAAACGTTTGAGAGAAATAAAGAAATAAAGGCGCATCGTGTTTAGGTTTTTTGTCGCGTAACGCAGGTGCAGCTTTGACTGTTCGGGTGTTTTTCTTTTTGGACGCTTTTTTCATTCTAATGCGTCGTGCACAAAGTTTGTATGGAACTTTGTATGTTGTTTACTCGTTCTTTTTTTTTAAATTAACGGTTATGTTAATTCTTATAGTAGACATTTTTTGTAAACTTTTTAGAAAATCTAAAACAGAGTTGTGTATTGATTTTTAAAAATGTTATAAATAGTTTAGGTAGGTATGTCTTATAATTAAGGCTTAATAAATATTGGAGTAAATGAAAATATAATACGCTACTTATGTAATTTACATAACATTTTTGGCATATATGCTACTCTGTTCTAAAGTAATATCAAAATTTGTTTAGTTGTTTGTGCTAGAAAGGCAACAAACATCTATCCATTTTCACTAACTTTGGCGTATAATAGTAACTAGCTTCTGCTCGCGGCTTTGCCCGCGTGGATGTCGTTTA
This sequence comes from Junonia grisea, assembly GCA_018235645.1. Taxonomy (NCBI): domain Eukaryota; kingdom Metazoa; phylum Arthropoda; class Insecta; order Lepidoptera; family Nymphalidae; genus Junonia; species Junonia grisea. Next base: position 4,229 of record DVXP01001212.1, on the reverse strand, counting down.
TCGAATTAAGTAACAACACACTGTTCTAAAGCAACAACTAAAGATGTGAGCACAGAACTTTGTGTGTAATTTCTGTCTACAATATGACATTAACTATAATCACTGATAATTTCTATCGACAATATGCTATCAAGTATAATCACAAAATTCGGCATTCCGTACATTGTAGTCCCGGCTTTACCAGTGACGTTGTTGACTCGCTTCCCTCCCGAGGTCACTTTTTACATTCACCGTATTGACTCGTGTCGTAGTCACGCTATTTGTCCGGCCGGACCGTGGAGAAGCGTTAATTATCTCATTACATACCCATTTCATTGCTTCAATCGGATCTGTCAACTTTGATGGATATAAAAATCTTGGAGGAATTTCTATTCGTAATTCACGTGCCAACATTACTGGATGAATTGAAAATGTTGAAGAATATTATGTTCGATAATGTAAGGTGATGTTATTGGAGCTTGTGTTATTCAAGCTATTATATTTTGAATATGATAGATTCATTGTACCTATAGCTACAATATATGTTTTATATAATGTCAGTACTAAACAGATATCTATAGTGTTATAGAAAATAGTTACAAAACAGGTTAGAAATGATAAAGTTATGTAAGAAATAAAATCAAGAAAATGGACCGGGGTTGTTACTTTGTGTGTAACGCTAATCATGATTGATGCGAGTCGATATCGATGGATTGCTTCCAATATCCGCTAACATTACATCTAAAAAATTATTTCTTGACTATAAGAAGTTTACCAAAAATTTCTTTTTAATAAAATATGTTAATATCAATTAATATTTTGTATGTAAGAAGTTTAGTTTTAAATTGGTTAGTGGTTGGTCGATTCTTCAAATTTTAGATAGTATTTTATTTCTTATTACATAAGTTAGTCTTATATAGGTCGTTTAACTAGAGCGTTCTGTCTTCTATATATATCGTTGGTCTAGGCGACATGCAGTTCGCAATCTCTCAGACAATAAATCATGTTAGTCAAATTGGATATCCATTATTCTATTGAAGCTGTCAGAGTGACACTGAGGTGTGATCCTATCCTACCGTTTATTCTTATCCGTTTAGCTAATCGTTTCGCATCGACCGACAAATGGAATATGGAGACTATTCCGTAACCAAGTTTTGATTTCTACTGTATTGTAAAAAAGTTTCAAGTTAAAATAATTTATGGCAATGACATTGATACCTACCTCTAAATCGTCGATCTAATATTCTGTGTTCGAGTTTTCCAAAGTAGAAGAATGTTGCTGTTCAATAGTTTATGATGAAAATTCAACAACGTACAAATAATTTTAAATGTATGTTGTGGATGTTTTATGAAGTAGTTTACTTCACATAGCAGACACTGCCAAGAAACAGTTCTTAGTATTTGACAAAAAAGAATTACAGACTATTCATTTCTTTCAAATCGTTTTAGTGACTTAACAATTTAATCATGTCCAATTGTTCCCAGTTTTGTATGTGGAGTTCTTTATGAGGTGAAGCAGATGATCATTGACCAGCACCCTCCTGCGGTTTTGTCATTCACGTTGATTCTTTTGTTTATTTGTCGGTCTTTCGGTTCTTACATTCTATTGGATTGCAAGCACCGCCGGCACTTGAAATAGACGAGGGGTATTCTTCCGCTATTGTTATCATATCCGTTGAATTTAAGAATGAGCTAATTTAGTACGTAGATGATCGTTTTAATCGTATTAAAATTTTTAATTTAATAATAATCGAACAACACAAAATAACCTTACGAAGCACTCGTATCCGTCAAGATTATTCTTGCATAAAAGAAATATGAATAAACGACAAGATAGCTTTTAAATTCCATTCCTTAAGACGTACGACCGAAGAAACGGTTACCGTTACGAATGAGCTTACAGCCAGTGACATAAAGAGAGAAAAAAGTTTTTTTTTTTCAACCAAATAGCACACACTGCCCGGGAAGAAGACTCGAACGTAAGTCATCGAAGCTGTCAAGATAAGAATGAGTGAATGAACACCTGCCGCTACCCGTGTTACGCATGCTCCTACGCAGCCGCGCAGCGCTACGATATTATAATTCCACATTTAAATGCATTCACAACAGACCCGCATTTCCACTTTTATGGCCAACAACTTACAGATCAATTTGAAATATGAACCACGCGTACCATAAACACTATTATTGGATATACATAATTACGTACCTAGGTAGCGATTATCTTCTTGAATCGACTTTAAAATTAGGCATAATAATATGATTAACGTTGTTTTTAAAATATGACTGACAAAACTTGACATCCGTGACTTCTGAGTTTTTTTTCTTATTAATCTCGCACGTAATTATTCCACACGACCGCGATATTAGTTTCTCCGAGGAAATTAACGCCTATATTTCGTGCGGTTATTTTGATGGTGTATGGGATGTTGGTTCAATTGCTTTAGAACTATCCGGTTGATTTCCTACTCGCATTTATTAGTCACGGTAGCACGTACAAGTGTCGGTATTTTTGAATTTAATTGGGCTAATTACTGGGTGGGTCCCTTCGTGGAACGATTATAAACACGTGACTAATATCTTCCCGCTAGATGATCCATCTTAGACGCGTAAACCCGAGATCCAGGAAAATGATGGAAAGAAAAATTCGAAATATTTCCTACTTCTTCGAACGGGTTCCGAGACTTTTGTAAATGGTTTCCGAGTAAGAAGGCTTTCAAATTCTATAGAAAAAGTCTTACTAGAATAATGACGCCTGCAACGGATTAAATCGTTTCGAAAAAATTATCTATTCTAACATTTCGATGAAGACTTTACTTCTCGTACTTTAAAATGTGAAACTCAAAACACCAAAAATATTCATTTCAATTTCAATATTTCTTCGTAGTTAGATGAAAATAATAAAAATAATGTGTACTTGGAATGCAGACGACGAATTATTTAGAATTATAGTTGCAAATCGATTAAGCAGAATTCGATATTAAATAAGACTTCATACACATACCAATTCTTTTATTTAAACGTTTTGTATCGCTTCGTGACTATGGTCACGACTTACTACACACTTGCTATGCCTTATGAGATAATATGTCAAACAGCACGTACTATCAATTAGTAGAATCGAACATATTATATTGTCTTGCCGACTACGTAACGAATAATTAATTCATTGAATGTAATTTATCATAGCACCGCGTTTTCCCGCCAATACTTCTCTCACGACGCCTAGTCGACATTCTTCGATTGTTATAAAAATATTAATGATATCTTAATTTATATTAAAAATAGGATCTGCATAAAAGTATATTTATGTGATACGTAAATATGTCTGAAGTTCGACATTAGCAAATTATATATTTTGCACGGTATATATAAAAAGTAAACCACAGCCCGCTAAGCTCTTAAGGTTTCCACTGGCGTTTCGACATCACTATTTAATATTATAAGTTATATTTCACCCGATATTAACCGGCCCCGATCGTTATGTTAAGATATCGGAAAGCATAAGAGTTAAAACATTGCATCCGTTGTGGCAAATTACAAGTGTTAATCGAGGAAAAGCCATTTTGGGTTTATTCATAACAACCAATTTCGTAATTGACAACATCGGAATTAGGTCGAAGTGATGCGGATTACAACACGAAAAATTCAAGGTACTATTTCGATACGGCGAATGCAAAAACACAGCTTTCCACGACGAGCTATAAAGAAGCTAATTTATGTTAATGTTAAGTTGGGTCCGTTTCGTAAAGGGAGGGATACTCACTCCGGTCTGATAGAGGATCCTAAGGCCGCTCTTCGGCTGGACCGAAGTCCGCCTGTGCGGCAGAAGCGGCAGCTTGTCGGGCCTTCGGATGTGGATTTCTCCAGAGGGCCTGAACGCCTCCAGGGGCGTTCGGATGACCGCCCGGACGCCGGCCAGCACGCTCGCGAGGAGTAACGTAGCTATCACTTGCATGTTCGAGTCACTGTCACACTGTCGGAGCGGAGCGGGTCGTGCGAGTAGTTTGCGGGTCGGGCGAGCTCGGACTGACGGCGGGCGCGCCGAGGCAGGTACGACTTGGCCTACGCGCCCGGTAAAACCACCTCCGACGACGATCGGAACGATTTGATACTTTGGAGGCTTTTACGCGTTCGGTTTCTTTACATTTCATTTATTTGTATCTGTTTTTATTTTTTTAAATAATTTTAATGATACCTAATAGTTTTTATATAAGGAAAAGAAAATTATTTTGTTCAATTCAAACAAA
>DVXP01001211.1:0-15823 GCA_018235645.1 Junonia grisea | reverse complement strand
ACGGCCTCCCACGCCGATTCCCTGCGTAGCATCGCCGACACGACTGCTCGCAGGGAGAGATTTCGCCCGATTTCCTGAACCAAGACCTGCCGCTCCGCGGTCCACGAAATGACTAGGTACTTATAATTCATTAAGTACTGGTTCAGATTAAATTTAAAATATACCGTTTACACAATGCTTGCTTTGTATGAATCTAGAAGTATGGAATTTCAATAACCACTGAAAATTCAGGCTTCTAGGTTTTTCTACAACGAAGTTGTAGGATGCCGCAAATGATGCCTGATTTGCTTCAAGAAAATTTATTGCCTACGTACTACATAGTAGTAGTGGATACTTTTTTCTTATGTTTATGTTAAGTTTTTTTGTAAAATTATAACTTATAACTTTATTATTTAGTCGTTGTACTCTTATTCAATTTAAATTAAAACTGTCTTTTTTTTGACGCTCTTCTACTGCAAAATAATTGCATTTTTATTAAATTAAAAAAAAAACTTAGCAGAAGCACGAAGAATATTCTAGAAAAGTTATTCCTCATGTTGTAAAAAAACTCGTATAATAAAAAAAACAGAAACAGTCAAATTATGCATTTAAAATTCAAAGAGCGCCATTCACCAGACTGCATAATTATGTACAACAAGATATAAGATGTAGCGTAAGAAACGCATGAGTGAGCTCACAAAGTTGTCGCATGCTATAAATCTTCTTATTGAATGATCCGGGCTCTTAAACAAAATAGCGATACAGAAAGATGAGAGAAGAGATTCATTTTCGTTTTATTCGAATGATAGATATAACGTTTATTAACAGTTTATGTTTATTGTTAGTCCTTAATTAAACTTTTCATTAGTTATACTCATATTAGACTATTTGCAGAAAAGGTATAAAATATAAAAGAGTCCCTTGAATTCGCTTTCATATTTGTTAAGTTTATATCTATTAATGTTATTGTTGTATTGTTTATTATTTAAACACGTGCCTCGTCCTAACGAGTTCATTAATATAAACAATATAAACTGTATATCAATTTAAAGTTTGTCGGTTTGTTGACGTTAGTACCTACTTTAACATTTGTCCCCAATTCCACTTGCGTGAATATCGATTGTCAGGCTATAAACTTCTTTATGCATAAGACCATTGATATATAGACAGACACATCAGCTTTATAATATTTATATAGACAGCCATTACCCAGACGCTGCTTTTTACAAATATAGAGGTGAAGATCAAAAGAAGTTCTCAAGAGGTAATGAAATAGACTGGAGTTAATTACTTTATCAAAATTACAAGTAGGTATGAGTAATTCACGTTACATTAACTCTTATTTGAAAATCTTTTGAGTGTTAATAATGTTAATATACTTACATATACTTATATTTACAAAGATTGACAGGTCGTGGCTTAAGAGCCAGGCTACAAAATTACGATATTCCAAATGTTGATTTCCAAAATTAAGGACGATTTCTTAAAGGGCAATCATATTTTACCTAATCAAAAATACTTGATATTATCTGGTTGTTTGATAACGTGTAGTTTTATAACGTTTTCTCTTCACGTATTGTGATTATAACTATAGGATCAAATTAGTCAATAAAGCTCCTTAATCGCATTCAATTTTATTCATACCCGTAAGCGGAAAGAAAATCAAATCATCCGACTCCATTTTACTCTCTGTAATAACCCCGAGAACCACTTTGCTGAATAAAACACTGAGTGCAGAAATTCTTCCAAAATATTACTTTTTTATTGTTCTTGTTCAAGGCAGATTAAGGACGTAAAACTTGCTGAAATCCCAAATACTATTCCCTGGTGATTATCTAGAACTTACCAAGAAGGTTTTATTTGCCGAGGTTGTTTATCTCCGTAAATAATGGTTACTTTCTATTTACTAACGATTAATGGGGTTAATCTTTAATAAGTGTATGAAGCACAGTTAAAATTTATAAGATTATTTAATACAATAGAGTAACAATTTTAATTAAAATGTAACACACACATTAAATTATTATCTATTTTCATTTCTTTCAATTTAAACTTTTATTATATTATATATTTAAATTTTTTTAATAAATATATTTTGAAATGTGCAAAGAAGGTGACCTATGAAGATCCTTCAAGTTTCAGATTTTTACGAATAGTGGTTTAGGCTGTGCATTTATCATCATTCATTCAGGACAAAGCTTTTATATGTTTAGAATGTTGTGAATAAAATATACAAATATGCTTATAAACACAGAAGTAAAAGGAACCCTTAAGAAAGGTACAAATATATAAAGCTGTCAGTTTTACACAATTTGACATATATTTACACTTTGAATAAATAATCTCCAGAGAGACTAAAATTTTTAGTGGATCTAAAATATAAAATTTATTGTTAAAACGGTTTGAATGATAATTTATATTTACATTACTAAACTGAGTGGGTGCAAATAATTGAATAAATATAGTAATAAAATAATAATTTTATATTTAGTAATTGACTGTATCAATGACTAGTTCCTTCTTCAAAGGCTTTATTTTCCTTATTATTTCGGGAGCAAAATCACTTTACCAAACCTTTCAACTAAAGTGCCATGAGCTGAAGAAAAGTTAAACCAATTATACAGGCTACAGGAGAAATATAATACGGAATTGTGAAAGTAACGAAGCTGAAAATTGGCTGATATTACGAATATTTTATTTTCATAAGAGTATCAAATTTCCATTTGTTACAGTTAAACGAATCTTGCTAAAATCTTTTATTATTATTGAATATTCGTTTCATTAATGCACTTTAACGCTATTTTTTATTGAATAATAATTTATCTCTTATTATTATCGTTATAATAGAAATCTGATCCGAAACATGTATGTTCATATTTATGTATAGGTGGTAATGGAATAAAGTTAAACGTGAAAAATTACATACAATTCACGTACCACAGTAAATTCGAAAAAATTATGCCATTCCTTAGTCGTCGGCTACACTTTGACTCAATAAAAGCAAAATACCGTCTTTGATAATATATTGAATATGTGTATATATCCAATATATCATATGTCACCTTGTTTAAAAATGTATATTTCGATTTAGTGTTCGTAAGAAAAGATAAAGCCTATAAGATAGCATAAAAAGTTGGTATAATGGTAACGGTGGTATAGTATAAGATATTTTATAGTTATTTAAAAAATAATAATTAAGATAATAAAATGTCAAAGGGACTTTAAAAAGTGTATCTTGAATACAGTAACCTTTTCACGGCTTTTTAACAACATTAGTCTAATTTTAATGTAAGCAATGGTAAAGGGTGACGAAGCAAAGCCTTTCAAATTTGTAGTCGAATTTCATATTAATCTATTTAATAAAAATGCAATTTATATAAGTCTATTAAGGAAAATGGTGTTATTACGTATACAATATTGCATCGACAGTTTATGTTTCATTCATAGGTATATTTGTTTAAATAATTAGTTTATATTGTAAGAAATTTTAAATTTTACCGTATTAAACATAAAACATTTAAACATTAAAATAAGCAAGTAACAAATAAACAGGGCAAGTTAAATAAAACATAACTTGGCAGAAAATTTTCAGACAAATCGCATCATAAAAATCATGATTCTTTAATAAATTTCAGTCAAACTAGTATCACTTACCCTTAAACTGTCAACTCAATCAACAGCCACGCGTTCAGCACAATTCACTCAAAAGTCCTGTCAGAAAAAAGTTTTAATCCTAGTTATTACAAGAGATTTTGCTATTAAAATGGGTACGACAATAAGGTCACAGTTTATTAACACTATATTTCTGCAAAATCTAGATGATATTTTTTAAATAAACGTCTATAATGTTTTCCGAACTAGCATTATACGAGAAATATTGGGTGTGAAACATCGCGCACGTCCTTTCGTGGCAACTGCTGAAACCGAACTGAAATCGTACTGGGGTTGGTGTAAAATTTGACGCTTCCAGTGGATTCTTAATTCACGACACAGTTAAATAAGTTGTCTTACTAAGAACTCGTGCTTGACGCCTCGACTTCCTTTTGACTGAAAAATGCTTAATATTTAATTTAAGATCAACCCAGGCTTATTAAAAAAGTAATTAATGTATTGTATTATTTTTAATGTTTAAACAATTTTGATTCCATGTTAATAATATTCAATAATATTATATTATGAATTAATAATTATGTATAATTATCGATATATTATTTAAAAATTATACATATATTATCTTTTTATATCCTCAGAAGTAAAGCTGTATGTATTGATTAATTCATTTTACAGAACTGATAAATGTACGTTTTTAATAGTTGAAACAAATGGCCAAATTATCACACTTCTCTTTTGTGGTTCACATAAAAATAAAGTTGGAATCGAACAATCACATTGAGGTTGTTCGAAAGGGAGACTATCGGAGTTGAAAGCTTGCCAAGCAATAAAATGAGAGATGGTGTAATTTTTATACTTATGTTCGTACATAGTTCAACTTATAATGGTAATGTTGATACGTTTATTTTACTTTGGTTGGAGCAAAGAAGATAGTAAAATAGTTTGTTCATGTTTACATTGAGTGTAATCACAACAAGACTTTCTTTCTTGGTTATATATATTTTCTTGGTTATTATATGTATAGGCCCAAGAGTCCTTGAAACGAGTAATTTATAAATAATACAACATACGCCTACGCAGCTATTCCCTATTCCTCATATTGCTTTATTTCCTGCGGGATTGTGGAAGTCCCTTATAATATATTTTACGTGTAGGTTTTATGTATCTGTGTATTATTTTCACACCAATGATCTATTAATGATTTTTGTTTGTTGTAAATTGAAACTCCTATGTAAGATTATTATTAGTTTATTTGGCCAGATGAGATTGCATAAATGCTTGGTAAGCCTAACTACTTATAAAAGAGAAAACTCCCTAGGAAATTATTAATGATTTAGTTACAAGCTGTTAACATGTAATAAGTTTAGTGAATATAGCGTTAATATACATAGAAAATACTAAGTTTATATTTTCATATAAATTCTAATAAACAAAACCCTAACCAAGCACTCTTATGTTGAGGCGAGGCGATGGTTATGCAACAATTTTAAACAATAGTTCCTTTACAAATTGCTTCTTTGATAAGGCTTCGGTAAAATTCGAGAGCTCTTATCTTTCAGATGAATCGTAGATATTTAATATGAATGGCAAATATTAAGCCTTTGTGGGTTTATATTTCATCAATCAATACGTATAAATAAAACTGAACTGTCTGTTTGTAATGTAAAAGCAACAGCTTTTTACTAAAAAGAACTTTAATATTTACACGATACTAATAACAAAACACCAATTTTTAAAATATTTGTCTGTCTCCTGTACCTATATTAGTCTATTTATGCCGGGTAATCTCTGGTACTCCTGGAGCGATTTAGACAGGACATTCACTGAAGATAGGTAATATAAATCTGTTAAAAATGTTAAAAATGTTAAAAATTTAAAATCATTAAAAGGGTTGGAGTACGATTATTTTATTGAGCGTTATATTAAATATTTACCGCATTTGTATCAACTGTCGCGAATGTTGCGAATTCTAACTGCCTGTCAAAATGTTACGGGTTATTTTCCATAGCACTCCTATGAAAATCTACTTCTTTACATATAAAACCAAAAAATTTTGGTGTATTTCTTATTTTATTTATTGATATGATTGTATATGTTTGCTAGCCAAATAATGGTAGCACTCAAGAACAGACAAGTTATTTGTCGAGGATTCTAAAAAAATTGAAGTCTGTAACCTTCATAGTTTATTATTATTTTTACTATTTTCAGTGAAAAACTATGCAGGATTATAAAAAATATTAAAATGGATAACTTTCAAAGTATAAAAAATCGGATTAGCACTTTTAGGCTCAAAAGCTTTTGCACTCGCACCATTGCTTTTTTTTGTCTCTTTTTGTATTAATTCTGTTTCTTTTATCCATATACAGTAGGTATATATTTTAATTTTCGATCCAATATTTGCACAAAGACTTATTGATTAATGAATTAATTGCAAAAAAATTAAATAGAAAATTTACATTTCACGTCACAAGTGTCAAAACGGCCATCATAGCATGCCGATGGTATAAGACGTCAGTGTGAGTGTTTCGGCGTGTATTCTAAACATCTTTTTTTAAACTTGTTTTTAACAATCACAATTATGTAAATATTTATTTTAATTATTTTTAGCGTAGAGACAGTTCTGATAAGTAGTTTTTTTTTCACTATAATATTGACTGATATCAATAACACTTTGTAATCGTATGTGCTTATATTATCTTTTAAACCACGCAACCGATTTTAATTCGGTTTTGGATAACCTGCAATAACTATTTTTTATTCTTTATTTTTTACGAGAAATAATAGTACCTACATTTAGGAAGCTATTTTAAACATTTTTTAAGAATTAATCCTTATCAAATAAACTTTAAATTTAATAAAGATTAATATGGCCATTTAGAGTATGTAATTCGAATAAATATTTTCGAAGACATTTCATATGTAAAATGCAATTTTAACGCCATAAATATCCCTAAAAATGTGAAAATTGGATAAAGACATTGTGTAGTAATTTCGTATCAGTGCTGCATCCGTGTGAAATTGGGGTAGATCGTTAGTCTGTTGTTTTTTTAATCAATATATTAATATGTATAATATATATTTTTTTGTTTTTATAGTTTTATTTAGTTCAAGCCAATCCAGAGCAGATTGGTCATATTAAACGAAAAGGTATTTAAAAATATAATGTTTATTTTGATGAGATATATGTGTCTATTGATAAAAAAATATATTAATATTTAATGGACCCTTATTGAGTATATATATTAGGTATTCACTATTAATAAAATTATTACGACTACCACGTTAAATAGCAATAGAAATAAAATACTATATACTAAAATACTATATACTAATACTAAAACTATATACTAAAATATTCCAAATTTGATTTTTATATAAGAGACAAACAAAATTGTTCACTTTAAATAGAGCGATTTATAGGGACGTACTCCCTGCATTTTACCCAAAAGCGGTCCTTCATTAAACATACGCGACAACTCATGCCCTCATAAGTCGTAATTAATAATTATTTTATGCAAATCAGCCTCTGAAAGATAAGAGCCCCGAAGTAAACTAAGCATGGCCTAAATTAGATTATAAATGAATGGGTTTTAATCTTCTCTTACTCACCCCCATCATAAAACTGTTTTTTATTAAAAATCTAAGCTACCGTAGTTTAAATACCGAAAATAGAAATTTATTTCAAAACGGTATAAAAAATTAAAACTCTTGTAACTTTCAAGAAGGCAAAATGTTCTTTGAAACTATACGATTAGCGTCATACAGCTTAAAGTCAAGCTCATAGTGATAGAGTCCATATACCTAAAAGAAAATCAAAAACATTTATTTTATAAGCCGTCACTGTTTATTTCACATTGTTAACGAGTATGTACGAATACATATATAAATTTTATTATAAAATTTATATCGTAAAATTCTTGAAGAGTTTGCCTAACATTAATCAATACATTAACGAAATCCTCAAAATCAGCACACCAATAAACATAAAATAGCACTTTTAATAATAGTAAATATTCACGGCAATATAATCTTTAATTTGAGTAAGATAAAATGTAAAATTATACGCAGATGCTTTCAACGCTTTAGTTCAAAAGATCAACATTGGAGATTAAAGTCGTTAATGGTTTATGAATTTATAACCACCGTTTCCTTTCGGTTAGTTTGTTAATAAATTTTCGTTGTTGCATTTTCGATTAAACGATTTAACATAATCGAATTGCTAACGTTCATTTGTACTGTACTGTTGATTTGGTAAGTCGAAAGATTTTAAATATTTGATTCGCGATTCAATTGTTTGCCTATAACAATTAAGTACAGTATTTAAATTGCAAAATTTTACTAAAAATCCTAATTTTAAAAACTTTATATATATAAATAAATAAATGTATATAATACGCGAAGTGAACTTCGTATATCTACATATTTACGAAAATTCAGTGAACGAAGGGATATTAAATTGGGCATGGTTAAAGTTTATCAATGAAACCCTACTACTACTATGCTACACGTATATAATGCTATATGTACTCGTATATGATCTTTGCATTAGAACCCCCAATTCCCCTAAGTAATCTGGTGTGAGGGTTATTGCATCATGATTTGGTGAAAACATTAAAACACCAATCCTATTTGAAGCTTTGAACTATAATCCCCCTATGTAGTTATGTATGTCAATACGTACATAAATATGGTAAAAGCTAACTCTTGTTACATGTTAACTTGTTAACAACCGTATATTCGTCTCATATGCAGATATGAGATAAATGTATGTTATCTAAGTCTGATAATTACCGACAGCTGGTATCTGAGTAGGGTAAGGGATTAATCAATGTTTCTGCAAGTACCCAGTGGAAAGGGCATACGGGTCGATAACAGTAGATATACCTACATAAGCCCTTCGAACTTATATGACTTTAATATCTCAAACGCTGAAATCTTGGTTTTTTATCAGTACCTCTTCGACTTCCAATAGCTTAAGGGTTTTGTGTGATATTCGAAATGATTTTAAAAATTAAAATAAATTTAGATTGCTAAGAATATCACTAGGATTTCATATTTAAAAGGGGATTATAATTTCGCCGTGTCCATGTTCTCTGTTTGTCTGTAGATCTATCTGTCTGACTACTGCTTATACGAAAAAGTCGTAAACTACAGTCGTATACGTTAAGTGAGAACATTTTATCCTTTCATATGTGTTTGTATTCACAGTGTGGAGTATTTATTATAAGAGATAAATCGTTTAAAAATTAGCCAAGTGCGTGTCGAGCCACGCACATGAAGGGTTCCGTAGTTAAGTCCATCATAATATCCGTTAATCCTTCTGATATCCGAAATTTTTTTTTTATATGATTCGTTTAATCGAATGGGCGTTTTTAATATAATCGACTATAACTCGATAACTATAAAAGCCTGCTCAACCATAACTATTTTCCTTTTTAATCCGCTATATGTACTCATGTACTACTAAGTATATAATTCATTATTTTTTTACATATTTAGAAGCAGCAGCTTAGTGGGTAGTAAAAGGGAAGGACATGACTCTAAGAGAAATTGATACTTTAAAGCTTAATATTTTTAAACGAGATATACAACGATACCCCACACTATGGGATAAATAAAGAAAAAATAAATTATATAATAATATTTATAACATTTAATAATAGGGATAAACATTAAACATGTATTATTTTATATTATATTCTACTTTATTTAGTTATTCCATGAGGTATGGTTAAGCCCATCATGATGAATGATGAAGTAAAAACAAACGACCATTACCTAAAAACACAAAAGTAATAGTTAAAAGAACCAAAATTTTAAAAGTCTGAATTTTAAATGTTAATAAAATTAAATGCTTAAAAACGGTAAAAGTCAAAAGTAACTGAATCAGAATGATTTAGCAATGTTACACTCGAATAAATAACCTTTAAAAATTTGTTGAATGAAAACAAAGTTACTTATTTTTCATCTAAAAATATATTTCATCCCGGCTGACAGTTTTGCATATCTCAACAGTCTAGCTGGTTTCGAAACTGTTATGATGCATTGAAAGTTTTATTACGATTGATTTATAGAATCTGTTTCAAAAGACGTTTCAGAGATCCGTACACAAAGGATGCTTATGAGATCTCAATACTAAGCTTCTGTCATGCATTCGTCATTCGACCTAGCTATAAGAATGAAACCAATTCCAAATGGTAGAAAATACAATAAATATGAAAGGAAAAATAAATTGCGGGCGATTTGTGTTCGGGAAGTGGGAGGGGGGGGGTTTCTGACTAAAAGAACGGTTTATCTTGTTTCTTGGCTAAAAATGTTGTATGGCAAAGTTGTAGATAATAAAGGTTCTAAAACTTTAGTATTTGCATTTTTTCATATAACTTCAAAATCTATATGAAAAAGTAAACAAACCGAGTTATTGGTTATTGATTTTTATCTGCTACAAAAAATAAAATTTCGTCACAAAATTCGGTGTAAACATATCTTTTTAAGTCCCAAACGTTCTGTAATTTTTTTGATTTAAAATATTAAATATTCACTTTGTTTTCACTTAATATCAAAAAAACCCAAGACCGTTTTTCAGTCGTAAACTTTGGTGTCAAAATGTCTGCTTTGTTAAAAAAGTCTATGCGCTTATTGTTGGTTTTAAAGTTTAATTTCTAACAATGTAAGAAACACATATACTCTATTAGTGAGTTTCCCATAAAATCGAAAAACGAAAATAGTCAAATTTGAAACTTTCTCTAATGTACTTACAGTTTTGAGTTTTTTCATTAAAATATATACATACATACTTGTAAACTCAAATAATATGTAGTAATTAATATTGTAAAGTACGATTCTATGTTAAAAATATATAAATTTTAATTAAATACACAAAATTGTAAGTACGTTAAGGAAAATTTCGAATTCGGCTACTTTTGTTTTTGGATTTCCTGGAAAAATTTATTATAGGAGTGTATACTTTTCTTACATCACCAGAAAGTAGACTTTTTAAAGAACAAAAAGTGCACTTTTTTAAAAAGGCAGATATTTTGACACCAAACTTTTCGACTGAAAATCGGTCTTCGTTTTCGGATATTAAGTGAAAACAACGTAAATAATTAATATTTTTAAATAAAAAAAAAAATACAGTAGGTTTAGGACTTAAAAATGTAAGTTTACATCAAATTTCGTGAAGAAATTTAGTTTTTGTGATAGATAAAAATAAAAAACCAAAATTTCGATTTTCTGACCTTTTGATATAGATTTTAAGGTTATTTTAAAAAAGTTCAAATGCAAAAGTTTAAAATCTTTATATTATCTACAACATTGCCAACAATATTTTTTCATAGGACCAGTAGTTTAGCCGAAAAATAAGATAAACCATTTTTTAGGCTTAAACCCTCCCCCCATTTATTTAGGTAACCAGAGCATACAGAAAAAAACAAATGTCTTCAAAAATGTTTAACTAAAGCGAGGAACAAAACTTTATCGTACCCATTTGATATCTGATTGGAATTTGATAAAATCCACAAAAAGGAAAGTTCTACTTTTATATGATTTTTTCATTTCTTGACGGCTACATAATATAAGATTAATTTCTGCATTTAGATAATGTTTTACATTATAAATATATCGTAGCATCACAAAATTTAATACCATCAGATGACTTAATAATTCGATTTGTAATTACCTACTTTGTGTAACTCACATGTAGATGGCTCTCATAAGGTATTTTTCGTATAAGACAGCAAATGTCAGTTGACAATTTGACGTGTAATGCCAGTATAAAACAGGCCAAGCCTTAGACGAGACGATTATTATTGTTTGAGACGTAGGAATACGCTAAATGTTTGATCTTGTAAACTCCATCAGATTTGTTAGTGATTACTTAGTGTTATTGTGATTGTGAGTGTTGAATAGTGTTTTTCGTTAAAATGATAAATTTAACAAAAAACACTATTGTTATTTCGTGAACACGTAGATGAAGATGGATACTCTGAACCAAACAATCCTGCTAATTTCCTGATAAATATATTTATTTTCCGGCTTACACAAGTGCTGACCGGCCACGCTTGCTTTGGAAAGTACCTGTGTAAGATCAGGCGCGAGGTGACGGCGATTAGCCACCACGGTGGTTTGGACCAAGACAATACCCAACACGAAGCGTGTCCCGCTTGCAACACGGAGAGGCAGGTCTTGGTCCAGAAAATCGGACGAAATCTCTTCCTACGGGCTGTCGTGTCAGCGATGATACACAAGGAATCTGCGTGGGAGGCCGTAGTCAACTTCCTGCCCAAAAGAAGACTGCGGTTCGGGCTCAGGAGAGCCGGGCTTCGGGCTTTTAACTTTTGACTTTAATGAGACAGCGCCTAGCAAAGTTTGGTCACCTAGGTGCTCCGTTGTTGTGGCAACGATATAAACACGCTCTGTATAATTTCCATACTATCTATAGGTATAAGTAGACTTTAATATTAATGACATATGTGACGCTCAGCCCGATAGAGCCGAGATGGCCTAGTGGGGCGAACACCTGGATATTAACCAAAGGTCACGGGTTCAAACCTTGGCTAGCACCGCTGGATTTTCAAATGCTAAATTTGTGTTTAAATTAATCTTAAGCTTGGCGTTGAAGGAAAACACCGTGAGGAAACCTGCATGTGCCAGAAGAAATTCTGACACATGTATATCCACCAACCCGAAATTGTGCAGCTTGGTGGTTTAAGCTCCATAACCTTCTCCCTAATAGTAGAAGAGGCCTGTGCCCAGCAGTGGGATACGTACAAGCTGTCACACATTGGACGCTCATAGATCAATGCACAGACAGTCGCCCTTTTGCTTTAGTATGAAACCTTAAAAGGACACATTCTGTATCAAAAACTCTATTTAATAATATCATTAATTTACGTGTATAATACAGTCACAATATCGAGATAAATTCAAGACTCCTGCTTTAATTTTCAAACATTGCTAAAAGAACAAAAGCGATAATTAAAACTATATAGGTATTTAAATTACCATTTAAAATACTATCTCCTTAAACGTTTCTTTTAAACCTTTTTATTTTCTTTAATTAGATGATAATGGAATACTGTTAAATTTATGCGGGAAAAGAAAAGTTGCCTTGAGCTAATATTTTATGTAAGCAGTTTGTCAAAGTAAATCTGGATACTTTTTAATTTCGATGTGATCTTCTTCCGAAGCTAGGAAAAGAAGAGATTTACAGTATGTATTACACTGTTCTAGCGAAGTTTAATCTACGTAGGATATTTTAATGTTAAACAAAATTAAAACTATAATATATCATCCTAGATAATTTAAAATTATGGAAGATAATATGTAGGTACGTACCTGAAAACGATAACGTTAATATTAAAGATGCAATTTTGTTGATAAATGATAAACGAAATAAAAATATTATTGATTTGTTTTGAAAAATTGACGAGAACAATTTTTAGGTTTATCTCCAGCCTAACTACTTAGCCTTGCTTACTAGCCCAGTCGAGTTAGTTCAAAATTATTAAATTTATTAATAATTATTAACTAGTATTAACCCTTAACAAACATTCTAAGAATATTTTTGTATCACACACAACTAAATAATGCTCCGTACCTGTTTGCACTAGATACATGCCTGTTTCAACTAAACAATTTAATCGAATGGAGAAATCTTCTAGTGTAAATACACCCTTAGCTGACTTACAAATGGAAAAAAATATAGGTATGCCGTGACAAGAGTTACTTTACAATATTAATATAATGTTCACTTTAAATACGTAAGTGAATATCATTAAGGCTATACAAATAAATAATAATATCAAATAAGTACAATAATGCATTTAAATATAAATAAATTCTGCACTGTTTTATTGTCTCTTAATAAATTTATGTATTTGCATTTACAGTAATTAAATATTATTTAAATTAATTAAGTATTATATATTTAATTCCTTAAGTCATAAGATTATTAAAGCAATTTTCATCTTTATTCTACCTTTATTTATTTATAATAAAAACATACAAATACAGGGTGTCCCAGAAAGTATAGATCAAATCCAACAGGGGTAAAGGGGAGATCATTTGCCATCTTCTGACCCCAAAAGTTGTAATCCGTTTTTTTGTAGTTTAAAAGTTATATCGATTTTAGTACTTTGTCAAAACCATGCATCACAAAAATGTTAATTTAAAAGAAATTGTGAAGGTTACATGCTTAATTTTTATTTAAACACCTCGGCAAACAGCTTGTCTATCCTTGAGTACTGCTACTTTTTGGCTAGCAAACGTGTATCTCAATACATACAATAACGAATAGACCGAATTTTCTATTTTATATGAAAGGTTGACGATTTTCAAATGAGTGCTTCGGAAAAATCATACCAAAAAAGAGTGACCACGTATTACAAAAACTTACTTATTTAATACAAAATATTTTGAGGTATTACTTATTTTGTTGTTATTATTAATTTAGGAGATATGAGTATTTAAAGATTCAAAGGGCGTATTTTTGGTTAATTCATACCCTTTGGTAAGCTTGTCACATAATTAAATACCCTATTCAGTTTTAAATTATTATGTCTGACCTGTCTGGCCGTTACACACACACACACACACACACACAAACACACACACATACATGTTTTATTCCATAACTCAAAAACTACTGAATCGATTTTGATGAAACTTTTACCATACCCTACGTTAAAGTAAATAAGCGAACAAACATGCAAACATATGAACATACGAACATACGAACATACAAACATAGGCTTTTTTGAATATATTAAATAGAAACACATCAAATTAATAATATCCTTATTTATGAAGTCGATTATAAAAAAAAATAAACAACGATTGCCTGCACTTCATAATTTCATGGTTCTCTTTTGTTCCCTTAAAACAGCAGTAAACGCATGTGTAATCAGTGAAAGTCTTATGAAAATCGGTTTAGCTATTCCGGAAATTAGGTGGAACAAACAGACCAAAACTTAAATGTATTATTTTGTGATGCATATAAAGAGGATTTAAAAGAAAATTATAATAATATGGACACCTTAATGTTCGTAGTTTTTATTATCGCGCCTTGGAAACCGAAAGGCGCAGCTACTTAACTTTGTTACTTATAATCTGTTAGGTACAACATACGGCTTCAATGTTTGTTTTTGAGCCTATAATTCAGTTTATTTGTAAAACTTTAATATTCGAGATATGAAAAGAAACTGCAAGTTTATTTTACCATTATAAAAAATCGGCCTTTAGAAAATGCTTAAAGTTTTACGTAGCGAGTCTCTCAGTGTATAAAATGCAGTGTGGAAAATATTTAGTAAGCATAAAATTAATTTAATTTTCATTTCATGTCCTTCCAAAATTGTTAAAAAGGATTGAGTTGGTAGCATTCGGAGTGATACAGCGTGACAGAGTGTAGCAAAGTCAAACCGTCATGAGGTCCACAGCATATTGTCTATTATTTTTATCTCAGTTATCGCTATTATTGGCCGGTAAGTGTGTTTAATTAAATTTGATCATTTTACTCTAGTTTCTTTGAAGACCTGCGCAGAAAATAATAGTAAGTATATTAGAACCTTTTACTTTTGTGCGTCTAGAGAAGGGAGCTTTTCTCATTAATTTTTACGCTAAAACAGAAGTCCCTCCCACGAAAATCAAAACTTACATATTTTTAATCGATCTCTCCAAGGAAAGTAAAAAGTAACTCGAAAAGTAGTGAGACGTCATTCTAAATCCAATATGGCGGACCATCCTATATGGCGGAATAGTTATTTTAAAGCATTTCTACAATACGGGTATCAAATCTTATATATTTAAACGAGCAATTCTTGTTTATATTTATATATGTACCGCGAATTACAGAAACGGAGTAAACTGGTCCGCTGAAAATTGGTATACGGGGGTTTTTGGGGGTAAAAAAATCGATCTAGCTTAGTCTTATTTTTCGAAATGCATGAGTTTTCGAGTTTTCACACGTTTTTTCTTTCACAATGCAAAATATGGTCGCTAATTTCACACACAACATAACAACCGATTTGGTACAACAGTTTTAAGTGCGGTTGCGGTAGTCATAAGGTGAAGGTTCGAATCCCGATAGAGTTGAATTTTTTGTTTTTGTTTTCATTTTGGTATTAAGTCCGTTTTTCTTTTTTTTTTAGTTTTTATTTCTCTTAAAAATGTACTGGTAAACATTTACGAAGAAAATATTCAAAACAATAATATTAACATTGTTTTGTAGCGAAGCTCC
>DVXP01001210.1:0-15824 GCA_018235645.1 Junonia grisea | reverse complement strand
TTTTTACGTCCCTCTAATACCTATTTTTGTGTTTTGCGCAGCGTAATGTGCGAAGATCAAATTTTCAAGTTCCTTGGAAACAACTATACTGTATCTTTCTTTCCCATTTTGTCATTCCAAAGAGATTGACACTGATCTATGACGTAGACATCCGATAATACATTTGATGGATGATTGTTTTTTTGTTTAATCAAAATTCATCCCCTAATTTTATAAGTGTAGCACTAATATAAAATTACTTTATTACAGCCTCACCTACGGCCGCGAGCCGCAGTGCACTTGCATGACCCAGGAGCAATATGCAAGACTAAGGGCTCAAGATCCCCGATACCGTGAGTAGAAAATATTTCACTTCATTTACGTAGATAAATTTCTTTTGAAAATTATTAAGAAGGTGTCCCAATTGGGCATGAAAATGCCCCGTTTCCTTCGAATAGATCATTTTTTATGTATGGATGTATGTATATGGGAATGTATAGCTATATGTTACACATTGATTTCAAAGTTAAATGATTTACTTTGAATTCAATCTTTTTAATTCAACCTTACATTATAAGTGATTAAAACAATAATTATTTTTTATAAAAAGAAGAAAAATAAATATATCTTAATTACCAGGGCTGCCATGTAAGTCGTGTCGTTTACTAACCGCCAAGCCAACCTTTTGTGTAAAGTGATGCAAAACTACTGCTTAATTAATGTCTTAGGACTGTAATGGTAGTATTTAAAATTTCACACTAGCCTTCGTGGCAAGCCATGTAAAGATCGTACAAGTATCGCGACGGCGCAAGAGAATATCAAAGCCGTTATAGTGAATCTTCAAAGATCTATGAGGTGTGATATACCGTAAAACATCCATGCTTTACCACTACTATTGTATTAGAAGATCGCAAGATGGCTACCGCTGATTACCACTATTTGCTTGCCACAAGTCATCAACGAATTTTGAAAAAACAATTCCAAACCTCTTATGAAACAGCAAAGTGCCAATTCATACACCGGCCGTCAAAAAGACCTCTTTAACGTTCTCTAAAATGAAGCACTCTTCGTAATTAACGTTTTAGCTTGCTCGAAGAAGCTGTTGACGTATATAACAAATTGGCCACTATGACACACTTTGAAGAAGAATAAATGTTTTCAAAACTGGTTTCAATGCATACAAAGGTGTATTAAATATCGCGGAGAACTTTGTAAACAAATAAATGGTAATTAATAAATTATCTTATTAATATTATCTATTAGATTTTATTAATACTTATTTCAAACGACACAAATAAAAAGGCAGCCCTCATATCTATTAGTAGGTACATAATTGACTCATTCCTACGTAACAATAATCTTTTTGTGTTTTCTTTGACAAAAATCTTCCAATGAACTCCTTGAAAACTTGTCATGCGTTAATCAATGGAAAATTCAAAAAACCTATACGTTATTTTTAATTTCAAAACGTCTATTTCGAAAATATACCTTATGTATGTTTGATATTAATATCAGACGTATGATATGTATTTTTATATAAGTATGATATTTTTCTTTGTTAACATCATACCTGTATTAAATTTTATCGAATAAACTGTGTAAACATCGGTGTGAATGCTTATGATATTGAACCTCTGAACAACTTTTAGACATAGACATTGGACCTTTGAATAGGATAAGTTTGTTTGTCGAATACAAAATGTAATAATTGGCCAAGTGCGTTTCGAGTTTCGTTCCGTAGTTTCCATCATGATAAAGAGACATTCAGTAATATGTAGAATGTTTAAAATTAACTTATTTCTTAACAAGTAACATTTATCTTAACAATTTTCAATTATATTTGGTGAAACATTTCTTTTTAATTTAATCAGCATAACTCGATAACTATGAAAGTCCAGGTAGCTGTGACAATTTTCCTTTTTAATTCACTATATGTACTAATATCATGAATTTTTTCACATTTTTAGAAGCAACGGCTTAGTGGGTAGACGGGGGGGGGCCCTTGACTCTAAGAAAAATTTATACTAAAAAGCTTGAAATTTGGGAAACAGTACCTCTTTCGGAAAAATGGTTTTCCCACACCTTTAGTATTTTTAAAAGACCTATCCAACGATTCAACATGGGATAAATAAGAAAAAAAATATATGGTCTCACTTTACACATAGGGGAGACACCCCGAAAAAAAATGTTTTTAAAGATTTTATTGTACCAATTTCTCGGCGTGATTCATATGTATACCTATTCATACTGAATCATAGCTTTTTAGTGTTAAGGGTCTCGGAGCAAAGTTGCGGACAGACAGACAGACGGATATGGCGAAACCATAACTCTAAAAAAGGTGAAATAGCCCATAGAGCGCAGATAGATTATTATTATTATCCCAAAGTATTTATACAATAAAATTATTCTAATCATTAATATTATCATATGCATTCTCAAGGATTAACTAGTTTGATATACACTACTACACCCATGCAATCCATAGTGAAAAAAATATTCTTACGTTTTGTGAAATCTGTTAGAGTAGTATAATCTGCTGAGATGTGCACTGGTTGTTTTAAGTTTTATATTAAAATGTAATGTCTGTAATTTTCACGTTTTTCTATTGTCTTTCGTATAATAAATTTTCCCATGTAAACTTGTGTTCTTCTTCAGGTTATGGGCCCAGTTACTGGATAAGCTTCATGGATAACGGGCAAATAATATAAAACGTTTAGATAATTATGTCTCAATCAGTGCGAATAGAGTTACTTGATAAAGATAATTACGAAACGTGGAAAATACAAGTCCAAGCGTTGCTAACGAAGACGGAGCGTTGGCAATACGTAAGTGGGAAAAATGTTAGACCATGTTCAGCACCAGGTAATGAAAAAATTGTAGATGATTATTTAGCTGGAGATGAAAAAGCTAAGGCAGATCTGATTGTGTCAATTAGTCCGAGTGAGTTAAAGCACGTAAGAGGGTGCTTGACTGCACGAGATGTGTAATTGAAACTCGAGTCTATATATGCATCGAAAAGACCTGCACGTAAAGTGATTTTATTGAAACAGTTAACGTTACATCGTATGCAAGAGGGCGAGGATATACGCAAACACATTTCTAAATTTATGGACGCGGTAGATAAACTGAATGATATTGGAATCGAATTATTTAGGAATTGTTATCAATATTATTGTTATATAGTTTACCAAATTTAGATGGGTAATGGAATCCCGCGATGATTTTCCTACGGTGGAAATACTAAAAATAAAAATTTTGGAAGAGAATAGCTCGAGGTGACAGTATTATAATTCTATTGAAATAAAAGAAGCTATGTATGCTAAGAAAAATTAGAAGGGAAATAAGTCTTTCAAGAACGTCAATACTGCATCTGTCAACGGATTTAATGAAAGCTGACATCTTTACTTAATTTGCCACTACTACTATAATCTGCTGAGATGTGCACTGGTTGTTTTAAGTTTTATCTGAAAATGTCTGTCTGTCATGTGTCAGGTTTTTCTATTGTCTTTCGTATAATAAATTTTCCCATGTAAACTTGTGTTCTTCGTCAAAATCATGAGAACTAGCCACTTTGTTTAAACTTAGACATCTAGAGAAAACATATATAACTTTAACGAAAATAGTCTCCCCATTGCCCATAGGACTGTTACTCATTACTTTATAATACGTAGTGCAATCAAGCGCTAACAAATTACCAACATTTTAAGTCAAAAACCTAATTAGCACATGGCTATTATTACAATTAATAATAATAGTAAAAAATAATCGGCATGATTTACGGAACGCTTGTCAATCAAGAATCATGTGTTCTTTTGGAATAGGCTCATCTACTCTGCCGCGTACCACTACTCGTGCCATTGAAACAGATGCGGGCGCGGGCGCCGCCGGTCGCTCTGATAAGGTGGCAGCCGCTACCTCCTCCACTTCGCTCTACGACAACGTCACCGGCTCTCAACCTGCGAACCAAGCACCACCTAAACGTAAATATGTCTATTTAATATTGCTCTTTTAGGCTCTAAATATACTCAATGAATTATGCTATATTTTTGAATGAAATAAATATTCTATGCTGTATTAAAATGGTTGAAGTACAACAATAGTAAAAGTAAACAGTTTCATAGTTTATACAAGTTTATATTTTAAATTTTTATCTTATATATTATAATTTACATTTCTTAATTATCCTGTGGGGATTATTTTAAGCAAAAAAACCTATATATGTGTATGTTTTGTGTAGTGTACTTTTTTTAATTTTCAGTCTATAAAACAATTTCGTATTTTATAAACAAAACAAATTCATTCATTTTTTCACTATCGATGTGCTGACGATATATCATTAGCTCTATTGTTACATATTTTTTAAATATTTTATGTATGTAAAATTGTATATATAATCGCGCAATTTAAACATACAGTAGATTTGCTGTTGTGTGAGTAGATGAGCTATGTAATTAACTTAGTTTCCAACATCTTCCCTACAGCTGCTGCTCGACAATCTGAAACACAGCCGCCGTCACGTCCTCCTAAATCACAGGAGACCTCGACCATGACAACTAACACTTCAACTGCGCCAAAGACAGTCACTGCTTCTGTTGGCACACACGGCACAAATGTAAGTTTATCAATTTATGACCGATATTTATTTTTGATTGACGTTAAAGAATAAGAATTTTCATCGTACGTATAATATGCGATATTTCCATCACATAAAAATATTTCAAGTGACGAATTGACGAAATCAACTAAAAACTACAAATTAATTACCTTTTTAGGATTACGTAGTTAAAAATGGAACCCTTATAGTTTTGTCATGTCCGTCTATCTGTCTGTCCGCGGCTTTGCTCCGAGGTGCTTAATACTAGAAAGCTGTAATTTGGCATAAGTATACATATGAACCACCACAAGAAAGTCGTAAAAAAATCTCAAAAAAGAAAATTTAGGGTGTCTGTCCTATATGTAGAGCGAGGCCAAAACTATTTTTTCTCATTTATCTCATATTGTGGGGTATCGCTGGATAGGTCGTTTAAAAACAATATGGGCGGGGAAAACCAGTTTTCCAAGCAAGGAGCCGTTTTCAAAATAGTAAGCTTTAAAATGTAACTTTTTATTAGACTCAAGTGTCTCTCCCCTCTATTGACTAAACCGTTGCTTCTAAAAGATGTGAAAAATTCACGATAGTAAATATAATTAATGAGTTTAAAAGGACAATTGTCTCGGGTATGTACGCGTAACGAGTTATAGTCGATCAAAGTAAAAAAAAATTTCGCCCTAATTTCATTGAAAATTATGAAGGTTAACATGTTATTTGTTACGAAATAACTGACGTATTTTTAAAGATATTTGTCTAAAAAGGTGATTGTAGATTGTGATGGAAACTACGGAACTCTTCGTGCTCGTGACTCGACAGGCTCTAAACCAATTATTTCAATATTATTTGAATTTGTTATACATTTTATCCGAAATAGCTCCTTGTCATGTTGATTTTTAATTTTAATCTACTCATATGCATAACGAATATCTATAATTGATTTTTAATTATACACTCGTTAAAGTTGTAAACCTACTTAAACAATTATGGTTATAATATAATAATGTGCTTAAATCGCGACTTCAGGTAAAAGTAAATTAAAATATAAATAATATATAAGATTTTGAAACTGGTATCGACTAGGTTAAAAATATTAACTCGGTTCAAAGTTTTCTCAAAAAACATTTGGTTCTATTAACTGAAACCGACATGCAATCATTGCAACGAGCCCGAACACGATACTGTTGTTCTGGGTCCAAGTAGAAGATACTAAGTAGATAAGTAGTTTAAGGTATTTTTATTATTCCAGACTAACGAAGAACCACAAGCAAGCAGTGGTGTAGCGACCCAGCACGGACAAGATCTTAAGTCTGAAGGCGTACAAGCGGGTGGTACATTAACATCTTCGAAATCTTCCGCTACTTCCACACGTTCCAAAGAACATCTTCAACATATGCCTAAGAGCGTTGATTATGGAGATGAAAACGAACCTGTGAGTTTATTTTTGTTAACATATAGGTCGATACATTTTGTAGACAAACAAAAGCAGTATTCATAATACTACTACAGTATTTGTAATGCAAATCATAGGCCACACAGTGATCAAACGTATGGTGACTTCTTCGTCTGATATATGAATTACACGAACTTTCGAAATTTCGGATTTGATCTTGTTTAATGAAAGCGTTATTAGTTTTGAAGCAAATATATTTACAAATCGTGTTATTATTTATAAATGTCTTTAGTTTTAGATTTTTAACCTGTATATTCAAAAACATGTATAAAAATACCTGAATACACCTTATTCACTTAATCGTAATTATAATCTTATAGCGAGGAAGTCATTGCGAGGAAGGAAAGATTTTCATTCACATTTTATGTTTTTCATGGGTTATGACATGAAAAGGTTGAGAAACGAAGTATTAATAAATGTTATAACCCCGTCATTCCAGGATATGCTTTCGGAATGTGACAGAGCCAGTTGAATTTTTCCAAAAACAAATGTTATCCCTAGAGTCTCTACTGGTTACTTGCTAGTGCTAGAGTTTATAAATATGTTAGATTAAAGGCGACATAATATTATATGAAGGCGACAGAGTATTGTTGTAGTCAATGGTGTAGTCCGTAGATGATAAAATTCTCCACAAATTTCTTCTGGAACTTTACTTATACGTTGAACTGTTTTTAAGGTTTTGTACTTAGAACGGTACCCTTATAGTAGCGCCGAGGTCTTAATACTAGAAATTAGAAAACAGTAATTCAAAGCTGTATGAAATTTGAATGACGCCAACAAACTCGTACAGTAAAATTAAAAAAATAGTTTTGTGGGTGTTTCCCTTATACCTATATAAAATGAGGCTTTTTTATCTAACCTATTCAATAATGTAGGGTATCGTTAGACAATTCGTTTAAAATATTATAAATGTAAGTGTAGGAAAACTATTTTTACGACGGAAAGAACGGTTTCCAAAATATTAAGCTTCAAAGTGTCAATTTTCTCAACCGTACTCTCTTCCTGTAACGACTGAAGTAATGCGTCAAAAATTATGATAAAATTCACTACAGTTGTAAATAAAATGAAATTAAAAGAAAAATTATCACGGCAAAATTAGCTTTTATAGTTAACAAGCTATAGTAGATAAAAGGAAAAATATTCACGCACATGAAAATTATGGAGACATCGGCGTTTTTATATATATGTACGATTTTCGATCGGACGACAAGTGTGAATAGCTTCATATAAAATGTTCCTTCACTGGAACATTTGACTAAAACCCGGATCCGACACACGACAAGTGGGATTGGGCTCTAATTCTGAGGGTCGCTTATACATATTTTGACTAAGATAGATTTAGTCATTATTTATGGTATCCTTATCTATGGTTTATCTTTTTTACAGTCTCGAGAACAAGACAGACACACTATGCACAACCATAATGTAATAAACAACAATACGTCTGGATCACGACGTACCAAATCCAAGAGCACTGAAGACATGAATATGGGTAAGTTTTCAACAAGTTTGCTTAAATTATTTTAAATGACGAAATAACTTTATCTATTTAAAATGGTAGTTATTTTTAGCTTTTTTTAACTGAATATGTCTTTTTATTTTATTTTTAATTAATCTATTAAATTTTAATCGCATTCCTTATTCTTTTTGATTTGAGACTTGTCATATGCCCACGAAGGCTAACTCAGTAGTAAAAATATTTTAGTAAAAGGAAAAGTAAATATTTCCGTATAAAATAGGCAATAAACGACAGAATGAGGGATTAACGATATATTAATTGTTGCTATCTTATTCACATGTTCAGTTTCTCACATTGTTTCTTTGTTTTGCTTATTTACTTAGAAAAAGTGTTGTATGTAGAATATCATAATAAAGATATCCTGTAAAGTGAAGCTACGTGAAGGGAGGCAGCGGGGGTGCCTTCCCCGGAAAAAAATCGGAAATGTTTAATTCAGTCCATAAAAAAATATATACTATCACATATATCCATAAAAGCAAAAACATAAACATTTGACTTCATAAAAAAAAATTCAGACTACTCATACATTGCTTTGTTAGATTCATGTTGCCTTTTAATAAAATATAATGAGTATTCGTAGAAATAAATGTTGAAATGTTAACAAAAAGCTCGCTTACGGTATCGAATAATGCATATATAATAAATGCGTATACAATAATAAACTTTGAATTAATGTAATACATAAATAAACAGATAGCAGTTACTGTTTTAATATTTACGACAAATTATGTAATATATTCTTAAGTATACCCCTATATAGTTTAATTTTTGTAATTCAAATTTTGGAAATCAAGTATTAGTACTGTCGGGGGGTCGGGCGGCGTGTGGCTATAAATTGCGCGTCGATGGCCGGACCTCACTAGGAGGGGCCCTTAGGATGGGCGTCTATTCTGAGCCCCAACGGTCGCTCCCTTATTTCACGACTGGGCCTCAGTACTCACCCCCCACCTCAACCGATGACGCTGTCAAGGCCAATAGGGCCTCCGGCAACAGACAATCCAACAAAAAAATTTACTTCGCCTTATAACACTTGATCTGCAGCGATCGCACGCGTTTATCGGAACTCTCTAGCGAGGAAAATGTCAATCTATACTAATATTATAAAACTTAAGAGTTTGTTTGTTTGTTTTAACGAGCTAATCTCAGGAACTACACGGTCGAACTGAATTTTTTTTTTGTGTTGGATAGAACATTTATCGAGGAAGGCTTTAGAATATAGCACATTACGCTACTAATAATAGGGGCGAAGAAACAGTGGAATAGTTGGAAACAACGGGTAAAATTGTTCTTATTATGTAAGAAAAACTTAGAATCTTAATTTGACCCACTTCCCGATTCCCGACTCTGACTTCTGATGACGATACATGACTAGCAAGACATCAAAGATGGCGAGCAGAAATGCGGGGTGCATATGATACCTATAGATATTAAATGAAAGGGTTCGCTGTCAGGAATACAAAAAAAAAATTGTCACGTGACTTAAATCTAACATGATGGACAATGAAGATGGCGGTTTGGCTATTCAAAATTCACCCCCATGATATGGGTATCAAATTAAAGGGTTCGCAGAGACTTCGTTGTATCAAAGTCATGAAAATAATTTTTTCTCATACAGCATGTTGCAGTAACTGAAAGAGTTTAAAAGATACCAAATAAAGAAAAAATAAATTGTATCGAGTAGTATGCACGACTACGCACTCGGAATAGAATACGTCTATACTTTTAGAAATGAACTTTCATAGTTTTGCCATATCAGTCTGTTTGTCTGTCTGCCTACCTATTAGTCTGTCTGCAATTCAGCTCAGAGATCCTTAAAACTAGAAAGCTGTTTTTCGGCAAGAGAATACATACAAATTACTCCCACAACGTCACACAATACGAATAAAATTTCTTAAAATCTTATTAGATTTATGTAACAATTATTTTATTCATTATTTCTTAGGGGATGGAAGTCAGCATTTTATGATGGGCTATTTGGAAACAATACATGCGCCTTGTCCGACATGTTAATTTTGTAGCGATTTATTTTAAAGACAAGCTTGAATTAACGCGTGCCAAGCCGCGGGTAACAGCTAGTAGAATTATAAATTCAAATAATAAATTTCAATCGATGAACCTCTTTTTAATATTTTGCAAACTGAGATAAAGTTATTTAAATTTCAAATTGAAATACATGCAATTACGAATTTTAATAAATAACACGAATAAAAATACAAAGTATAAAATAATGCTTATGATTTAATATGTCTTTATCAAATCAGTATTAATAGTTATCACGGTCAAAACAAAAATAAAAATATAATTATGTTGTATGGCTGTATGCATTTTAGCCTTTGTCTTTTTGAAGATATTTAGTAGGTAGGTAGTTAAAAAGAATTGTTGAATTTTTTTGGCAGGAACGCAAAATTTATTGATGTAACATGTTTTTTTTTGCGAGTTTGTTTACGCAAAAATACCTACGTTTTACGTAGAAAAATAAGCTTTTACCCATAGAGGGTATTATTTGAACAAGAATGTTAATGTAAGTCAAACAAACCTAATTACAAGTTATTAATTTTAAATTATGTTTTCAAAATAACAAAAGTATTCAATGAAGTTAATTATTTTCCGTTTCATACAAATAGCCTATTTTACACCTTTTAATATCATCTGCTAATAAAAGTCCTATCTAAAGTCTAGATCCAGTCGTTCAAAAGATTAACCGAGAAAATATTTTTTACCTTTACCTTTTTGAAATTCGGCACACGTGTTTAGAAGCTGGTATTGGCTGACATAATTATCCAAAAACTGAGCAATTCTCACAATATTACATACATACATTTACATTGAATTGATAATCTTCTTCTTTTTGTAGTTGATTAATAAACAGAATTAAATGACAAGAATGTTTTAATATAATAATAAGAGTTTTACCATGTTGAGGATTTTACTTATTATTATTTTTTTAGATTTTTTTAGAAATATGATGACTGTCGTACCTAAATGTAGAATTAACTAAACACTAACGTATCTAATATTTTATTTTCGAATTTTATACTTTACTATGTTTTTATCAAAACAATATCTATTCGTATCTTGTCATAACAGCCTAAAGATAAGTAATCGAAAATAAAAAAAAATTGTATTCGTTTCTAATCGAAAATAAAAATAATTCTATCGTTAATTGATTTCTGGCTGTATGCATCTTAGCCGTTGCCTTTTCGACAATATCGAGCAATTAAAATAAATAATGTTGATTTTATTGGCGGGAACGCAAAATGAATTAATGTAACGTGTCATTATTTTATTTTATTGTGTTGTAGGTTTAGGTAGTGTAAATTATTGGCTTTTACGGTAAATAGTAGATATAATTTGTTTTTTATTTAACCTACCTTTAAAGAAGACATAATTCGTACAAAAATGTTAATGTAAGTCAGTCAGTAATACCTCATTGAGATCAAGGTATTTATTATAAATTATATTTTCAATAACAAAAGTGTTCAATGAAATGAATTATTTTCCGTTTCATAAAAATACTCCTTTTAGTATTATCTGCTAATTAAAGTCTCGTCTAAATCTATCTAGCCGTTCAGAAGACCGAGAAGAAATATATAAAAAATGATATTTTGGTAGAAATATAATTTAAATAAATATTCATAATTACCTATGCATTTAGCAAATAAACTGCTATTTTGATTTTACAAACGTACATGGTACATATACTATGCCTACTCACACATTATTATAATTTGTTTTATTACATATTTACAATTTTAATAAAATATATGTTATAATTTAATGTACTCAAAAGATTAAGTATCATTCCAATTATCCTCAATATAGACTCCAGCACACTGAAGCGTATGTTGAAGCCGATGCCGTCGACGGAGAGTCCGGTGACGTCACCAGAGATGGGTCGGCGGCGGTACGGCGGCGCTGGTCCCTGCCCGCCCACCTGCGGCGCGCACGGCCATAGACACCAGCACGTCCACCATGGGCACTACGCGCACGTCGTCAATAACAACAGCCGGCAGGGCTCGCAGAGATACTCTTCGGCCAGGTATTTATATTGATTTATTTATAGGAACGTTACTTTCAGATGTTTTGATGATAAATAATGATTGGTTTATGATGTAGCATGCAACAAATAACACTGAGGAACAGTCATGCTAACTTAAAGTCAATTCTCTATTGGACTAGTGTGCTGAATACGTATGTTGATCTTTTATAGTAATTTAATATTATCCAAAAGTGTACTTAACAGATTGTTTTTATTTAAAAAATTACAAGATATATACCAAAATATGCTGGGGTTGTTGATGTAAAATTTTCAAAATAAATTCGTATTTTTTAGGATAAAAAACACTTTTAAACTTGTTTAAAGTGAGTCATATAGTTATAGGTAATTTTAAGGTCTAATAGCTGATAAGAATAATTGTTCCAAGCACATATATAATAAAATTTAGTTGGTTATAGAAGCAATGTTGGGAGGAGAAATGGATTGTGTCTTTAGGAGATACTTTAAATTTTTATCTTTAATTTCTTGTGATTCGTTTATCTCAAGAAAAAGAGTCTATCCAAAAAACGTTAATGCATATTATGTATGTCCAATAGACGCGTTTACAAAAAAATCACTAACAAAATATATGCCGCAGAAATTTTTATTTCTTTTATTCCCCTGTGTAATGTAAGAAAGACAAAGTGTTTTTTTTTTATTTAACGTAAAATCATACTTATTGTATCTAACAAAATACATTTACTTTGTTGATTATGTTTTTGTTTTGTTTTTGTTTTTTAAACCATTATAATATATTCTTTGTTAATGACTACTAACTATAAATTTACGTTAGATAAATTATAAAAAAAAATCTGAATCGTTTCCTTTAAGCGCAGATTTTGTGTCACATTAGTAGTTCGATAGTTACGATATATTTCACAGTCGTGGTGTGGGCGTGGGCGCGGCACCGAGCGGGTACCCGGGGCGCGGCTTGTACCTGGAGCTGGGCGGCGGCGAGCGTGACCTGTCGCCCCCCTCCGACAACGTGATGTTCGACAACCAGTGCTACGCGACCACGCCCTCCTCCTCCAACGGCAACTCCGACCAGGAGCCGTGCCAGCGCCGCGACCGCGACCCGCGCCAGCACCACCACGGAGTGAGTACCAATGCTTATACACAACACATATAATTATATATACCTCAAACCGAGTCGACATGGCCTAGTGGTGCGAACAGGTCGATCTAAACCTCAGGTCGCGTTTAAACCCTGGCCATCAATGCTGAATTTTCAAGTTTTTAAATATGTCTCGTGCTCGACGGGGAAGGATTATATCGTGAGGAAACCTGCATGTGTTTCCAAGAGAAATTCTCTCACATGTAGGTATATCCGCCAACCGCAATATATAGCAGCGAGGTGGATTAGATCTATAACCTTCTCATTAATAGGAGAAGAGTGAGACGTTTCAGGCTGTAAGGCAGACTTTTCTTTTATGTTTCAAACTGTAACTCATTAAACACTTTAACACTTACACAACTCGTCACATCATCTATGTCTCAGCTTTTAACTTCATATAAGTACTTTATTCAAATAGACTTTCTAAATCGACAATTTACAAGTTTCTGATATCAATTCTATTGTCGATGAAATGTTAGTATTTCGATTACCGTACCGTACCGTATTATAGTCGTACCACACGACTATAATTTTGCAATTTTGCAAAAGTACCATAACTTATTTGCCCCATTTTAAAATCTAGTGTTTGTCCCAAAAATTATAATTTCCATGGTATCAAAATATGCCTAAAGCCTAAATATTCATGGTATTTATACAGCGACCTGTATAAATACCAGTGTGTTTAATTGCATTTTTAGTGAAAGAGTACAATAGTTATTTCTGACATGTCGCAATTAGTGTCGCAATCTAAGCGTACGTCAACACGCTTGTGTCGCCAGCAGCAAAAGCCGTGCCTGTCGCGGCAGGCGTCGCAGTCCAGCGCGACGCCGGCGCCCGGCTCGCCGACGTCGCGGCTGCTGCTCGAGTATGAGATGCACCTCCGCAATACGCTCGCCAAGGGTATGGACGCCGAGAGTTATAGCCTACACACATTCGAAGCTCTCTTGAGCCAGAGTATGGAGGATTTGGGTGAGATATCCAAGTTTATGTGCTAACTACAAAACCTTGCACTTTCAATTCTAATGAAGAGGCATGATTTCACGAGTGTTTTGTTTGTGTTGTAGAAGTGATTCTATGAGTGGGTTTTTGGATATCACTAAGCACTTGAAGATATGCACTATTTGAGCTTTTTAGGAGCTAACTTTTACACGTTTTTGAAACGTATAAGTAAAATAGTTGCAGCTATTAACATTATGTTTTTCTGATTTAGAATACAACGATAACATGCCGCCTTCGAATCAGCGCAGCCCGTATCCACCACGTAGACGTTAGTATCTAGTCAAGTAGTAAAAATATTTGAATTTTTTACATCTAATTAAAAATTGAGACAATGCTTTACATTTGATATTTCAAAAATATCAATATCAAATTTTCGAGAAACTGACTATGCGGATCTCATTTCATTTAGAATATCACCTTACATGGAATTAAGATGCAGCTTCAATCTGCACAACCTTAACCCTTTGACAGTCTAAGCCCCTTGCAATTTTAACCTGCAGTATAATAGTGTAGATAAAAGGAAGCAGACCTTCGAGAAAAGAGCGTACTCGCATTTAGTAGCACCTTGCAAATGTCCATGAGCGGCAATATTTACTTACCATCAGGTGATCCGTCAGCTCGTTGCGCAGTCTAAAACAGCCATGATCCAAGCCCTAGTAATGGTGTGTTCGAAAGTGAGTCAAGAACAGTTTTGACAGTACAAACCTGCTATTATATATATACATACACACTAGTACACTGAAACTGTTCGAAGACATTTGTTCGAAGACAGAACAGTCCAAACCTGTTCGAAGACATTTATTAAGTAACAGTTTCGTCAGTCCAAGCCCATAATCAACCAAACTGCAATATAATAATATGTCAGTTGGTTCGAACGTGAGTGAGTAACAGTTTAAATAGTCCAAAGCTGTTGTCTGTTTGTCCCGTCATTATCAAAGCTCCAATATGCGCTTGGTGTGCCAGGTGTGATAATTCCAAAATGAGTCAGTAACAATTCTGACAGTCTAAACACGTTAGCAGACATTTCTTTAGTAACAGCAGTTCAGTCAGTCCAAATCTGTTATGATCCAAGTTAAAGTATAAGGGTCTGCCAGTCAGTAGCAGTTTTGTTAGTCGAAACCCTTCATGGCGCAAGCTCCAGTGTTGGTGTGGAGGATGACAGTGTGCTTGCCCTCAGGCCCGGCGTCGCAGTGCTCGGGCGCGGGCAGCCGCTCGTCGACGCTGCCGCTGCCGCACCGCCTCGAGCGACCGCACGCCGCGCGCGACAGGGATGGGTACTACAGGTAACAGCTTTATACTTTATATATTATGTTACACTACTA
Organism: Junonia grisea; assembly: GCA_018235645.1. Lineage (NCBI taxonomy): Eukaryota > Metazoa > Arthropoda > Insecta > Lepidoptera > Nymphalidae > Junonia > Junonia grisea. The sequence goes on along the minus strand of DVXP01001210.1, from coordinate 814 downwards.
AAATACCTTTAATGTTTGCTTTAGGAAATAGTTGAAACAATAGAGTTTTATGTGCGAAAAACGTCAGAAACAATAAAAAATGTTTCACATGGGGGAAATGAATATTTTCATTTTTCGAAGAACATGTACTTCATTTGTCTAAGAAATCGATTTTTTGCATTTCCGGTTTTCTTTAAAAAAGTGATTTGTATATTATTTTTGGTCTCAAGAATATTTTTTTATAGTCTGTTTATTTTATTGTCGGTTATCGGGAGAATCCTATAGATTCTTGATTTCTTTACGGGAGTCGACGAATATAATACGCGATTTTTGCGGAATAAACGATCTTTTTTTCATGTTGACAGAGAAGTTAAATATTTTTTACAACTTCAAAAGACTATAGATCTGAATACATTTTTTTAATTTTCTTGCGTTCTCAAAATAAGGTTGATTAAAAAACTGTAAGAATCTTCTGTCAAGACCCTTTAACTCGGGAACCCGTGGAGGTATCGATTTGAAATCAAAACCATATATACTCAAATCTATATTCCATTTAAGCTGTGAATGGATGAAACTTCTAGTGAAACGATTATGTCGATACTCTCATGAGAATTAAAATTTATTCATAGGCCGCTTCTCTTTGTCCTAGGACTATGAATTGGCAAGTAATATCATGCTATACTACAGATATGGGAAATATCTAATCGTTTCAGTAAAAGTCTCTTGGTTTCGGAAATAGAGGCCCTTTTGTGTAAAATTAGAAAATTCAGTCCTTCTGTCAATATTTTGAGTGCCATGGTCACAATTTTCTATCTTTCTAAATTATTTTTGCTGC
>DVXP01001209.1:0-15827 GCA_018235645.1 Junonia grisea | reverse complement strand
AAGTTTAGTATCTTATTCGTGACCCCCCCCAAAACTTGTGACCCTCCCCAAAATTTGAAGCTGCGACCGCGCCTGGTGTCTTAACACACATCGAGACACATGCCAATAATACAATTATGTCGTCACAAGTCGAAAGTGAGGTAATGGCATCATCACGCCGCAGAACAAACGCCTGACGACATCACTCACTTCTATTAGCTCTATTTTGTAACCTCTAAAACAAAGTACCTTCGTATAAAATATATTTTGACTCTTTTGTTTGGTATAGTTTTTTATCAGAAATTTTACTTGTAGAGATTGCAAAGATCATAAGACAATCGTTCCGTGTAAAACCGTCACTTGTCAATATGTAGAAATATTCTACATAATGATGTAAACAATATGTACAGTGACGTAGTAATTAGATTTCTAACACTTTAATATTTCTTCTGTGCTATAGAGACCATGAAATTCTGACATTATAAAAGTATAATACTGCCGCAAATGTCTATGAAATGGCCCTTTAAAGACTAACTCTTAACACAAAACAGGTGTCTACACTACACGACAGGTACACGGCACAGTGAATGTATGTCGAAATTCAATTGTTGCTTTTCGTGCTTCTGTTTTGATATTGCAACATATACGAATACTGCAATATTTACTCTTTAAAATGAACTATAGTAATTACTCGTAGGTAATGAAAAATTTAAATGATACAATACACGAATATGTTGTCCAAATAAACGAGTGAAATATTTTCTATCAACGATGAACTAAAAGACTTACATAAAGACATAGAAAAAACGACCTCAAATATAACAACTACAAATGTCCAAAAAATTACAAAAAAAAAAGCAATCAGCCGCGTTCCAGCGATAATGACCGCGGGCGGTTCGGTTCCGAAAAAGAATAGTAAGATAAAAAAATCGATATAGCAGATATGAAAGGGGCTATTCACAGAGCGGCAGCTTGTATCGTATAAAGATAATCTATTTTATGTAACCTCACGACCTCGGTCGATCGACATAACAATATAATTAAAGTGAGATCTCGGCTGCGATGCTCAGTTGGCCTACTCGATTCCGTTTACCGGCCGGATGTCGACCGGTCGCTTTAAAAGGAAACGCTCATGATTGTGGCCCCACGTGTAATAGGTTTCATTATTTGCCCGCCGCGGCGCTTGTGTGTTTTGGCCGTTGATTTGAAATCGTTCGACGCCGCGGTCAGATTCGATCTCATTATGACTAAAACTATCAAACTCTTCGATTGCGACCGCAATAGCTTGATTTCGATTAATAACTATGGTTACGTTACGAATGTAAACATCGTAATTATTATCCGATACGTGGTGTAATCGTCTTTCTTTTTTTTTTCAAGTTTATTGACTTCTATTTGCGTTTTCCGTTTGAAGTTTTTTTCTTCTTAAAATTATTGTTCGGACTGAACAATTACGTTCATGAAAAGGTAGCAATCTAGTCCATATATGTATGTGACGTCTGATATAGTTGACGTCTTCTATGTGTAGACAACCTAAGATATATGCTTTTCAGCTTGTGGTACAATAAAATTTTTGAAATTACATGTCTAGACAGTGAGTGGATAAATAACTGACCTTTCTCTTTTATATAAAGATAGTAAGTACCTAATTCAATTTAATTTCCAAACGTTTTTTTCATCCCAGCGACTTTCGTTCCCGACTCGAGCTCTGACCCGACATCAGGCAATCTACCTTCACCGTAATTTGAAATTGTAAAACGATACAATTATCAGCGTTCTACAATCGAACTGGCCGGCTACACCTCATTTACCGTCTGCGACACCACAAAGAGTCCAGTGTGGCGATAGCATCAGTTCACCAACACAGCAATACTTGTCATACCATGGCACCTTATGTTCTAAACAATAGCGTTCGAAATCCCGTAAACAAAAGCTTCGTAGTGGGTGGATCGACCAGATTTACTGACTGTTTCACCCCTAAAAGGTGATTCGTAATATTTCCTCGCTGTCAGGTCGTAGAGCTAGGAAATTAACGAGTATTGCCAGATCATATAGTAGTTATAGATTGGGACAGATATGAAATATGGACGATAATAGTCATACTTTCACGAGCAGCCACTGTTTGATCGGCTGCACTTAACGATTTCGCAATATGAAATACTGTATTTACAGAAATTAGCGGCGCATTTATATTAGAATAAAGTTATATAATTTAATTTACCTATACATGTTTTTTTTTCTTATATTCGGTTGAAACAAATTAAATGAGATTAACAAAATTCGAAGATGAATTTGTAGATATTTCGTTCTTTCATATTAAATCGTTCACATAAAGTTTCCTTTAAAACAAAACAAAGAAAAGTAAGTATAGTTAATGAAAACAAGTCTGTAATTGTCATTGTCATAACACAATACAACCGGTGTACACCAGACCAGCTCACAATCTTATGCATATTCAGTATGTGTAAACAAGTGTACGTACAAACGAACGCACTAGATATCCCTTTAGAGCCGCTATAACGCGATTGTACAACCTATACAACCTATAATAGGGCCCTGCCTAGGGTGACCAGAAGTATGGAATCGACGGAGACTGAAATTCGAATTACGAAAATGTATAATTAATGTAACTTTGATTTATATTTCAAAACAATGATTCTTACATTTAGAATTAATAGGCGCCACAGGTTGCACAATCGTCATTATCTCTATGGACTATGAGATAATCTATGAACTTTTTTGAGTATGGAATTAATGATGCAATGATCATAATCCTGTCAAGAGAGTTAATACTACCTATACTTCAAAAGAAAATAAATCTACTAGAAAAACCAATGACAAAACTAATCAATCCTAATTAAGTCCAAGCGAAAATTAACCGTTAGACATTTTCCGAAGCGGAATAGCACAAAAACTTTTCATTCATAAATCCGTCCCGGCCGATAAGACTTCGTTATCATTATGGTCACCGTAGAAGCGTATCCGCGTACCGCCTTATAAGGTCCATGAATTCTGCCACCGCACTACTTATCGGATGAAAGCGGTCCCTAATAACCCCGGTTATAATGCAATCTATACCCCCGGCTAATTTATTGTCTTACTTAACTTATGCTCTTAATAAAGATAAACACTTTATCTAAATCTGCGAATAAATTCCCTGATAGTGTACCAGCTCACCGTTCGGTGTACGACGGCGCTATTGTTCGAGGTGGTTCCATCAGATAGCTACGGAATAATTTCGATAAGACCCGCACTGACAAATGCCCTTGTGCACCGTTAACGATATATTCTGTTTACCATATTAGTAGGACTATTCAACTATCTAATAGACTAGATACAAAGTTTCTACTTTTATTTAGGTAATACTCGCGGCTGTTAGACTACTGCGACCGACAATTTCACTCACAGAATCAAATTTGCTCTTAGTTTTACTAAACTACGGGAAAAAGGGAATAATAATACAACCACTCTTAATTATACATGTTATATAACATACCTAATCCCTCTATCGCTATGTTCTCTGTTTTGACATCAACAACCGTCACTAGGCAACTACCCAATCGTGTATTCCAAATAATTCCGCTAACCCTAGGTATAAATATTTAGGATTCTCCTAAAATCTGTTAAATAGTTACAGTGTGAAATAACGTACATGCTCAGTCACAAATATTTGCATTTATATTATAAGTTTTATTACTAGATACTATTAAAAATTATGCTCCCCGCTGGGTAAAGGCGTTCCCTTTATTAGAGTAACGGGTCCCGTGCTTAGCCCACTACTGTGCCTCCCTGCAGGACACCAGGTTTGTATGTTACCATTATATCATATCATAGCTTCACACGATTACATTTGAAACTCATAACATGCATAATTACTAACTTAGTTAAAATTATTATAATTACTTTAAAGTCCACAAATTAACAGCCGTTAATTGTTTTTGGATATTTTCTATGTTAAAAATCGATTTCACTTTCTTCTAAAAGAATGTTCAATAACATCAGGAACTTTGTCTATCTTGTATATGTATTTTTAACAATATCACCAGTATTCTATTTTAAGTATAAAAATATATATATTTACCTTCCTAAACAAAGAGAACAACACACACACATCGCCACAGCACTCGCGAGTTTAATTCTAATTCAGAGGGAACTGTTAACTAAATCGCTATCAGTGTTAGCCTACCCCCTCAGTGTAGTACATTCGCTCACTAATGGGAATATCGGATCTCGGAGGTAGAACACTGTCTTACAAGTTTCCTAGACAGCACCTATAAACTATAAAGCGGTTGCGCGGTGCGTATGTGCGTAAATGGTAAATTACTCATTTGGCTTAGCCAATCTCGTTGAAATAAGTTAACTCCGGATAAACAAGGCTTTGTTCCATTTTACGTAAGAATGCGGCAACGAACGGTGCTAATAAATAGGAATTACGTATCGGAGTTAAGGTTATAATTGTACGATTCGAGAGACAGATATAGTAATTGTTGGGTAACATCTGCCTTTATACATTAGCAACGCCGGGGGCGCCGTCGAAAACTATACCACCTTGTGACCCAAAATATTAATGCGCAGTTAATTATACAGCGCCGTGCAGCGTAATGAACGCTTGTTTTTTATTTGCTTCGGAAGTAACGTAAATTGTTTTTGTACGTTTTGCTGGTGTAAGAAGCGCGTTCGTGCTGTAAATTCATTTTATGAGCTGAAAGTAACAAAGTGTGATTGTGGCGCGGAGAGATAGAGGAAATATGGCAAAGTTGAGGCATGATAATAATCGTTCGTGCGGCGTGATATCAAGTGTCTGCGCGGGCGCAGTTTCCTCGACTTGAGGCCGCGCACGCGACCGCTACTCCATCACCGCTAGTGCGGGAACGTTTATCGATAATAGCGGCTTTTTACTGGAAATTAGAAAATGAATTAAGATAACGTTTTTTTTAAGATAAAACATTGTTGCAATTTTACAATTAATAATAAACAAAAATAGTGTTTATTATTAAACATAACAACCTTATACTATAGTAAACAACTTTTCATAATTAGGTACAATGATAAATTCAAACTTACTTTTTTTTACTTAAACTCTAGATGAGATTTAGTAAATTGACGTAGGTAGCTACCTAATATTAAAATAATTTATTAATATTTTTAAATTATTAATTTTTATTATTTTTTAAATATAAAAATTATTGATAAGTACCTATAAATTCTGAATCGACATTGTAAGGAGCATCATTACGTTGAGTTACAGCGACACGCCACGAACCGCGATAGAATCGGACGATGATACATAGATTGTTTTCCGATTTCAACTCGCGCCGTTACAACTTTACTTATTTATTTTATATCGATAGATCGCCTGTCGATAATTCGATTTGACTCGTTCGATATCACCGCGGTGCTGAAAGCTGATAGCTTCGAATTAGAGAATTTACATTGTGAAATTACTTTCGTGAAAGTTGAATTAAATTAAATTAAATCCAATAGGTACTTGTAGTAATCCTTCTAGTTTCGTGAAAGAAATAGCGTCGTAAATTCAACAGTTTAGCTGTCATTATGGCGCCATCGACGTAGACAATACACTGTGAAATAAGTTACGTGACATAAGTTGAAGTTTCAGTAAATATAGCGCAGAACCTGAAACTAATCCCGTGTCATGAAATTAAGCAATGATATGAAAGAAGTTTCAGAACATTAATTTTAAAATTAATGAAATTAATGTTCTGAAAATTGTTTCATATATGTTTCACTATGAAAATGTGTAATGTGTAGTGGTAGCTCAGAAGTGCTTTCATGACTAATATGATTTGGCCATTTTGATTTGATATGATTTAACTTCGAAGTGTAAACAATTTAATGTTGCACAGCACATCACTACGTTGAATTAAGCGACGTGGCACGAGCCGCGATACTATCAGACGATGATATACGTGTAGATTGTTTGCTACACTGCTACAATGTATTCGATATAAAACATCGAATCGTTACATTTAGTATCGATTATTCCGTAATCAATATCGATGTTACACTAAATTTCGCGATCGATGTTTGTGGTAAATAAAATAGATGATCCACGATTTCCTTAATGTACCAACCGGAATCTAAGCGTGATTTATAATCAGTGCTTTCTCTTTGTTTTATCTTAACTGTAATTACGATTTTTTGTTTTTCTTTATCTCCTAGAAATCCTTATCGAGCATTAATATTAATCATTTACATGTTTGAAGGCTCTTGTCATAACATAGAAATTACAAAAGGCATTTTCGTTTGTTTACCTCTAACCCATTTCAAATTCCTCATATGTATAACATAATTAATTTGGTGGAAGTTTTAAATCAACTTTTTTTCTATTATCATTTAATTAACAATATAATAGTTGAAGAGGTTTTGCAGTAACATTTAAACTGATCGAAACTACAGCAACAAAGCGTTCACCTCGTGTTAACTATAACTGTGAGGCGGCAATAAAGTATAGCAATTGTACCGCCGGCGGGCAGAAAAGCGTTATTTATTTAACTAACGGTGCTCATACTATACGTTGCGTGTGGAGCAATGCACACCGGGTGTGCTAAACTATTTAAAGTATAACTGCTTTTTAAAATTTAATTAGTAGAATAATATATAGATTAAACATAGATACAGGGTGGTGCTAAAGTCGCCTACGTCTTTTTGGAAACGCCATAATTATTAGGTAAAACATGTATAGAATTATTTTAAGTGAGTTTTTATTTAAATGATTAGTATTTTAAAATGAAAATACATGTGGCATAGGTCACTAAAAATTAAAAAGTAAAATATGATTAATTCTCTTTTTATCTCACTCCAACTCATTGTCAATTGTATTTACTTAACATTACATATTGAATTTTATTATATTTTACATACTGTTTCACCAAGGTCTTATAGAAGAAAGTACTATAATTCATATGAATAATATATGCATGGCAACTGTACCTTCTAAGGCTGGTAACGGTTTGCGAATTCTGCTGCAGGCCTAACGCTATTTCACACTTAATTTAAAGCGAAATTGTTATCATTTGAATTGTTTTGACAACATAGAAAACAAATTGTTCATAAAATAAGCTTTCAAAACTAAAAGTAAACATGTTTATGGTATGTAGATATAAAGCTACACGACTCTGCAAGTAGATTAATTCGTTCTTTAACAAACCTTATGGATGGACAGTAATGTAATTTAATCTAGGAAACATGCTCTATTTATACTATAACAATCATTAAGTAAAAGTTCTTTAAACTTCTAATATGATAGGACAGGATAGGATCATTCATATTATACATTTTTAAATGTCATAATTAAATGTCAGGAATATATGCCATTCAATATGTATTAAGACCATTATTATCGCTTGCGATATAAGTAATTTCGTAGCTAAAGCGAGCACTTAAACCGAGGCATATATCAAAATTCGATATTCCAATATCTTGTACGGCTGTACGCACCGGGCAATTAAACGAAGGCATTAAACAACCTGACCCCTAGTTTAATTTGAACCCGAATCTCGATTCGCGGTTAAATCAATTAGTCACCAGCTTCGTGGGTAACGGAGAGTCGATTTAATAAACTGGACGAATTAAAACTTAGTGATTATTTGTTTTTAGATAATTTTAATACTCTTATAGTCAACAAACTTACGTTTTAGACAGGTACAAAAATATATAAATAATTAGTATTCAATTAATTAACAATATAAAATACGATCGACGCATCCGAGTACAGAATGAATCATAGTCACAGTCTTTCTTTTTCTTTTTTTTTCAATGTCATAACTGTCACATGTGCACACTTATTCAGCCAAAATTCTCTAAAAATACTTTAAATAATCTTCTGCGATAGGTAGTCGATTTTTTCATAACGTAATTTAAGAAGTTGTATGATATGATGTAATTCACTAATATACGGAAATTATGAGTAAGTTAAAGTGTTAATCCAGATTACAATCTCTATTATGAATTTGACGCAAGCTGGCTGAACTTGAAAAATTTACATATGTAAGTACGTTCACAAACTGTCATGTTCACGTCAGTTCGATATGTTAATTTGATAATTATTATGTAGGTTGGTACATTAATTCATTGATATCGCCAATATTTTTCAATAAATCTATAAGGTGTGCAGGAAAAGCGTCATTTATTAAAAAAATCTAGGTTATAGGCTTGGTTAAAGTCCCTTCACTTTAAAATTTTAAAAATTACACCACAACATGCTATTTTCTAATAAAAAAAGGCTATTTTTATTTTATTCGTAACAATATGACACCTATTTTATTCAAATTACCAAACTATGACATCTTTATTCACGCAACATTATATTAAATCTACATAAAAATCCACGTAACATTTTATCGCTCAATTGTTACTAATGGTCCAACCACTATAAAATGACCCATCGAAACATTGTTATTAAAACCGCTGGAAAGATAACTTGGAGGTCAAAGTAAACTACTTCAATGCGCACATCCACAGCTGGGCGGATTCGGAATGCACGTTCGGGCGCATTCGTCGCCTCTCGGGTGTTTAAACCCCGCCCACCTGCGCCTGCGCATAGTCCCATCTCTCTCCAACTCGCAGATTTCCCTCAGTGCGTCTCCGACCGCCGCGTGGAGCGCACGCCACACCCACTGACCGGCGTCAGGCTATTTTCCAATTATGTGGGAGCTTTTTGCGACTACTCCATGCCCAAGATAAGCTTTCTATTTTAATAAATGACGCTACTCGGGTCACGGTAACAGTCTTATCTGTTAAAGTTTTAATAGAAACTATAATTTCAAATGCTTAGTTGCATAATATGAATCTCGTAGGTATATTTTGATACACACGAACATCGTATATATAAAACTTTTCAAAATATTTTTATAACTAGATCACAACATACGACAACATGCATCTAAAATTGATGACTGAATGTTTATTAAAGTGGTTAAATAGCATATTTCTTTGAAAAGTGGAGTATTCTTTCAAACCGCATATCACCTTTTCCAAATCCTTTTTTTTTAATCGTAACTTATGTCCTTCACTTTAACACTATGCATATGCCCATAATTCTCCCATATTTAGTCTCTGGTCCATCGGCTTACTCGTGAAAACATAACAAACAGAGTTACTTTCACATGTAGGTAGGGATATACCAAGGGAACTTGGTATGTAAAATTTATTACTATTTATTTAATGTAATCCTAAATCTAAACTTTATTCGCATTCTAAACTCCTACTTTTATTATAAAAACTATTAAGAGTAAAATTATGTAAAAGTGCCTTTACTGCCGTATTTATTTTTACTCGTGACAACCTGACCAGGAACAGAATGCCTACACGCGATCGAAGCCATAAGAAACAGGTGTTAAAAAAATATTCCCAAGGTACAGTTTTTCTCTTAACATCCTTGAAAATTGTCGGTGTGACTTGTTGCCTATTCACACCGGCTTTCAATACTAAACAAAGTAACAGCGTGAATCGGCACATTCTAAAACAAGTACTCCGTAGGTAATTATATTTAATAGCTTATCAAACAATCGGTAGCAGCACATGCCGAGAGATACCGAAAAATGTTAATGGAACCGCGAGTAAAAGTTAGAAAGCGCCGACAAAATGAAAAAACGACAATTGTTACAAAAAAAAAACAGGCCCCGCGTCCCATGACCTCTCGCCTTTTAAAAAAAAGATGAAGAGATGAGAAATAGCGACCATCTCGGATATAATTATCGAAAGAGCGTAGAGCCTCCAACCGTCAGCTTAAATATAAGCCAGTGCGTTCATGCTTTAAACTTAATAGCAATCTTTATAGTAATGCATGTGATAGGGATGGGCCTTACGACTGGTTATTATCGATGTCGATACTCGTCATATTAATTGTTACTCTGTTCCCAGCATGAACTGTAATTAGTTACTGTTTCCCAGTAATTCTATTTCTTCGTACTTTATTATTGTAATTAAAATCGTCCCATGATAATATATCTTTTTTTATTGTTTCGACGTTTCTATTTTGCATTGGCTGATAATTGTTTCATATTTTAAATAAATTTAATACGTTTTATTGCGAGTGTAACGATGCCAATTGCAAATTCTACTGCAACGTCAGCGGATTACTTATTAAAATTTATCATCGATCGCGCAGCTCGAGAGCCGCCCACCGCGCACCTGCCCGTAAACGAGCTCGTAGTTCCTAGAGCGTCGTAAATTATCGTGTGGCGCATCACTAGCCGGGAGCAAAGGTTCCACAGAGGGCGCAGGCATCAATTTGCGCGGTAGCCGCCGCGGGCGCCGCGCCGCCCCTGTCATTACCCTGCCCTCGCCCCTGCCGCGCCCTGCTCCGCTCCCGACCTCCAGGGGAACATACTTTAACCTTTTTTGCTCCCTCACAACCTGTTCGCGGGATGCGGCTGCTGTGCCTTCACGGGCGCAATTTAAACATCGGTTCATGGCCACGGGCGATACAGGCTGCCTATAGCCCGCTAACTATACGGCCTTCGTAAGTGCAGTGCTGCCTGCATGTGTTTTAACTTATGACTAGCCGTTAGGGATGGAAATTACCGTGTGCGGCAATTATTTACTGTAGTACTAGAAAGTGACGTTTGATTTTTTTATTGCCTACTATATCACCACAGAATTACAGGGGTCGTTACGTATCGCTTTAGATAAATTGTAGAAGTTCGTTGGTCTCGTGTTTTGGATTTCATCAAGGAATGAAAAAGAAAAGAAACAAACGGAATGATCAACATTCGCTTCTTTCACATAACACAGAAATAAATAAAAACTTGGACCAAGATCGTTCCTGGAACCGGCAATTTGATCCTCAATTAAACCAATTTCCTCCGATATCATTCCAGTTCGTTTTGCCGGTCACTTTTGACCCCGGGGCACGAGCATTAGAGACCCGAAACGATTTAAAGCCTCCTAACCCATATTAAACTTAAATATGCCCTTAAACCTAATTGGTACCGTCCTGGCAAGGTTACATCGAAACTGACTTATTGATCGTTTTAAATAATTATAAAAGTTCGCTAGGTAGACGTCAATTTACATAAAAATAAATTCACAGGGCAGGCATTAAAGGCTAACGTGAAAGGAGCAACATGACTCCTGCAAATTGACCTGTCCTTCAACGCGAGCGGCGGGCGCCGAGCGCTGTCGCTGCCGCTAAATAATTCCGTTCCCATGAGCTAGCTACTAGCTATCTCACTTTAATTATTCATAGGCTTTTTTGTACGCCATCGCTTTTTACCGCTCGACGGCTGTCCGCTTATTTTCTCGTAGCTATATAAAATTAAAAAATAAAAATAATCGAGCTCCGGCGCAATTTAAAAAAGGAATACGTCGGATGACACGGATCGAACTCCGGGCAAATGTCGCGCGGTAAAAAGTGGTCGAGCGTGAAGATGTTCGGAGGGCGAGCGGGGGTGGCGGGGCGGGGGCGCAGGACGTCACGTAGGCGGCTCGCTTTTTGTCAACGTTCCCGCGGAGATGACAGGTCGCTGGACGCTGCGCCCGCGACCCGAGAGATCGGTATCGAATCGTTTTGATACTTGCGATTCGCATCGCCGCTTTGTCACACGAGTGTCTACTTACCGTGAAAACGTTTCTGGTCTTTTGCCATGTAAACAAATGGTAAATTCTTGGAAGCCCCGTTGAACAAGAAAATCGTAGCAAATTGCAGTAAAATGCGTACGACACTTCTCGATTGTCTCGGAGGTAGAAAATTTGTTGAATACAAAAAATTTTCCCAAAATCCCCTTTTTAATATCAAGTATTCATAAATATCATTCAGTATTAAATTAATTTCGATATAAAAAGCCAGTTCCAAGAGGCGTCGGTCGCGCTGTGCCGCTGCGTGACACGACGACAGGTGCGCCGGCTTCAACCGGTCACTAATAAACTCTTAAACTCCGTAGAGCTTCCCACAACCTGCCGAACGAACTTAGACTTTTTTATCGACGACCATTTGCTTTGCAAATTATTGTACGAAAACATTCGCCAAGTTGGGTCTTCTTTTTTATTCTTAAATAATGATTTTTTGTCTGCAGACTTGTACTTGACAATATCTTGATTGAAAGTATACTGGAAATAGATTTTGTATCTTTATGGTCTAATCATCATTAATAGGACGGTGTACTGTGTTTATGTTATTAACGATTTGTCCTTCTTTCCAGAATTTCCTCGAGCAGAGAATTGACGGAGCGGGTCTGCCGCTACTCACAGAGGAGCACCTCACGGGCATGCTGCAAATGAAGTTGGGTCCGGCGCTGAAGCTGCGAGCGGTCGTCGCGCGGAGACTGGAACCCTGCGCCCAGTGCCAGGCGACCACGACCGCCGCCGCGACCACGAACGCGACCACGGCCGCGGCCACGACCAACGCACCCAAAGTCAACGGCACATCACTAAAGTCCGAGCCCAGAAGCAACACCACAAGCCCCAGTTAGAATTACGTAACGTTTCATTAATTAGACTGAGTTAACGGGCAATTTAAGTTTTACGTGGCGAAGGTTGTATTTGTATAATTTAGGTTCTTTTTTTTTAATTTTACTTGGACTTTAAATTGTATTGCGTTAACTGTTTTACGAACTTTGTTATCAAACGCGGTAGCTCGCTGGTATTTAGAATGGAATTGCAAACCTGAATTAATTCATTGATTTTAGTAGTTTATCCATCTGCTACGAAAGTTAACGTTTCATTCTATTTAATAGCGAACTACTGCTGAATTAAACTTATATAGTTACACCCATACATGTATATATCCATATGTAGCATTAATTAGCCACATTTTAATATTAAAACTTTTCGAGCTTATAAACATGATTCGGAAATTCGCTAAATTGGTATAAAATAAATGTTCCCTTATACTAATTTACTGCATTGTTAAACGCCAGTTGAATACTATTTTGAGAGGTGGTTTTTCTTCTTTAGCAGTAAAATCGTTACTAAATTTAGTCATTCAGTTCACTATAGTCTTCCTGTTAATAGATTTTGCATTTAGTTACGAATTAAGACGCTTTAGAGTATCTTAGCGGCTAAGGGTTGTAAATAAGTTGTTGCCGTCCAAATGTGTTGTGTCGTTCTAATATAATTATGTCGAAAAAGTTTTTGTGTGTGTTTAAAAAAAAATTTTTTCATCGAGGAGTTTCGCGTTTGTTGGATTTTAAAATTAGAATATATTTCAATACATACAAAGACTTTATCAAAACGTTTCGGTGCTAAAAGACCCTGATAGGAATATTTGAAAATATTGTAGAATTTACTTGTAAATAATGGCCTTACTGTAAAAATATCTAAATTCGAGGCTACTACGTTTTAATATAATACAGGGTCACAAAGTTACAAACTCTCTGTACATAATTATATACGTTTATTTTATAGTTTTCACGTAATAACATTGTCTGTATGAATAGCATTTATTTACACCACACCTGAAGAAAGCTCATTATAGTACAGTGTAATGTAATTTCTCTAGAGGTTACACAAATATGTAATTACATTTAGTTACTATGTTATGTAAAAACTGATGTTATTATTTGATATATCCAATAAATACAATTTAATAAATTCCTATCGTATCCAACGTAAGTTATGTAAATATGGACGTTCGATTTTTTTAATTATTACAATATTTTAATCTGTATAAGATATAGATTATTGCGAGAATATTAATAATAAAATATTATCTGTGGTAATCTCCTTAATTGCCAAAATAGTATATTTATAACAATATACCTATTTCAAATTTAATACAATTTTAATGTTCTATTTAGAAATGAAACTGACGATATTTTTAAGAATTATAATTAAATAGTTGTGTGAAAATGTGTTTAGATAAATCTGTAATAGTAATAAAAACGCATATTAATACTGAATTTTATACAAAAGTATCAGAGTTTTTCCAGGCTTAACCCATAATTAATAATTTCGGTAGCATAATAATAAGTGAAAGGTGCTAATTCGACGTTATAAGCGATAAATAAAACTCGTGCCTTATCCCATGTCTTCCTCGTATTGTTATCAGAATATATCATAATGTTTTTAATAATCTTTCTAAAAGTATTACGGTTGTATGCTTTAAATCGGACGATAATAATACAATAATAGTAGTTGGTAAGAGTATAACGACGAATTTGTTAGCTGTTTATTGTTGTATAGACAGCTCGTTATATGTATGTACTTTAACGTGGACCAGTGACTTATTTTTGTGTAAATTTCGTGTACCTTATTTTCATTTGAATGTATGTTGAATGTATGGAAAATGTCGCTTAAATTTTAAACACCCATGTGCATTGTTAAAAGGTTTGTTTGAAATTTAATTAAATTTTGTTAAGTAGCTTGCTTGTTTTAAGGTAATAGTATAAATACGCCGTATGTCGGAGATCAATTTTGATACAATAATATTTTTTTAATCTGTGCAAGTACCTGTCATACGGCGTATTTATTTTTTTATTATCTGTTGTCCATACCGTTTTATCCAGTTCGATCTAAGCATGCTACTTTTTTTAATTGAATCTTTTTTTTAATCCAAATACTTTTTTCTATTTTGTGTTCAATATTTTTTATCTGTGCGCTATTAATTCTGACAGCTGTGGTGTTCGGTATTGTGTATGACAAGGTTTTAGTCACTTGTTAATTTCCTTGAGAATATTAAGTACTTAGTTTATTTTAAGCTTGTTTAGTTATAATTTCGGATAAAGTTCAATCCGATTTTAAGTATTTATGTGAAGAGAATAAAACAATGATTTATTCGAAATTCTTTTTTTTTTATTTTTTTATAACCTTACAAAACAATATAGGAGGTATCTTAATCGATAAAGTAAAATTTTGACACCCCAATATGACGAAAGAATATAACAAAATACAGATCACGATTTTATTTGCATTATAAATTAAAAAAAAAATCTACCTTTTCGTCTAGTATAGAATATATTAATATAGGTAGATATTACATTTACTTAAATCCTGATGAGAACGTACTTATTACAGCTACAGTATAATCACAGAGTATACAGAGACAAAGCTTCTTAAGAACGTCAAAAATTGTCACCTATTTTGGTAGGGTTGTACATTAGGTGAAGACAAATGAAACCTAACATTTATTCAACTGGTTTTTTCCTAAGTATCGACACGTATTTGACAGGCAGCTAGAGGACACTCACACATGCACCGCGTGCTTGTAGTAATGCAATCGTTTCGCGCCGTTGTTTGAAGCTTTGCTTCTGTATACTTTATCTATTCTGTATTATAATAGAAACAATGTACATATAAATATATTGGGAATCTTAAATTAATACTAGTTTTCTATTCATTGATTTACAGTATTTATACATATAATAGTAATTGGTTAAGTAGCGCGGTGTAACCCGCATAAAAAAGGTACCGTTTAATAGGTGTCGACTTCCAGAATTACTCACAAATAACATTCACATCTTATTCCAAACATATGTAGTTTGATCATAAGTCAACCACGCTGCTCACTGCGGTTGGATATACGTGTCAAAATTTCTTCCGGCACAAGCAAGTTTCCTCACGATGTCTTCCTTTACCGCCTAAAATCTAAACTTAGAACTTGATAATACAGTAGTTCTAGCCAGAGTTTGAACCCGATCGGTTTAGGTCACAGGTTTTGATCGACGTGTTCTCACCACTAGGGCGTATCGGCTTTACGTAACATTCAACACAATCTGTTCAATAATTTGAGCTTGCTTTGATACACCAGTCAGTCAGTCAATCACGGTCTCCTTTAAAATTAAAATTATTTTATTATATACAGGATCAATACATGCAGCGGCGTAGCGTGGGTGTTGGCCGCCCGGGGCGGAAAAAAATTTGCCGCCCCCGTATTTCGGTGTTGCAATCAG
>DVXP01001208.1:0-15827 GCA_018235645.1 Junonia grisea | reverse complement strand
TGCCGGAAGAAATTCTGACACATGTATATCCATCAATCCGCAGTGGAGCAGCGTGGTGGATTAAGCTCCATACCTTCCCTCTAATAGGAGAAGAGGCCTATGCCCAGCAGTGGGATATGTACAGGCTGTGTTACGTTTGTTACGTTATATGTGATATAAATGAATTATTTTTAATTTGATGTGACATTCCATTTTATTAAAAACCGGTATAAACAAAGTTTTGTTCGCGATTTTTAGCCATCAAGGCACTGAGCAAGTTAGTGCCCTACCCAAAATAACTTAAGAGTGTCATTTAACGCCTTTTTTATTCAGCTGCAACTGTATTTGTATGTTAAGATTTAGAATATTAAGCATCGTATTAATCACTACATGATGTGATGTGTTTTGGACATATACATTATACCGTAGGTATATTATACACAAGTGACTCGACTACGTCGCGTTAGTAAATTTTCTGTTGTTAGGGAATATATACAATTTTACAACAAGATCCCCATAAAACGTCAAAACTCTTCTGTCTGTTCTAAATATTCATAATATTCGAAAAGATTGTAAAGAAGGGTTTACGTGTTAAAGGTTACTAAGGTGTTAAGATGTGTCCTATGTTAGGAAAAACGTTATCGCTTTCAGGCTGTATTAATGATTAATATAATTTGCACATAAAACTCTATCTATTTGTTGAAAAAACAAATCAACTAAAAAGAATCACGTATGTTTTTTTGTGGTATTTTCTTAGGTCGGAGGTTAAGCTTTTTCGGACCCGTACTTTACTTTACCCGTATTAGACATTCAAAAAGAATTCGTAAAAAAAATTGTTTCGTGAAAATAATAATTTATGAATTCCTATTTATTATTACCTACTTTGTAAATTTGTAATGCCATCAGCCATTTGGAAAAAGGTAGAGTTGAATGTTATGCTTGAAAACACCAAAATTACATCACTCTAAGAAAAGTTACAATGTGAGGAAAAAGAGCGAAAAGCCCATTGAATGCAATTTTGCAATAAATTTGCATTGGATTTAATTTTCCTTTCACCTAAAATTGACGTTTACACGTGGAAATTCTAGGTGAAATGAACATCAAGAATTCATTTACTAATTTCGAAGTATCACTTAAAGCTTATGAGCTACCCTCAAGTCGTTTAACTATTATTTCGTGTTATTCCACACGTGGGGAAATAATATTAAATTTTAACATCAAACCAGATTTCTACCTCAATCCCTCATATCATTCAAATCCGTTAACGCGTTACATGTGAAAATTAAACCAATACACACGTACAGGCAAACTATTTTATCTATATACATGGTCAATTCATGTTTTCGGCTTAAACAAAATACGATTTCAAGGCCATGCACAAAAAATCATCTAAATTGGAGTAGAAGTTTAGTCTCTAGACAGTTTTTAAGTTTTAGCTCAGACTTCACATGGTGTATATTTTCTAACAACGAAAGCTCACATTCGCTCTTTTTTGTGAGTGAATTTTGCCTACTATAACTATTGATGACTATAAAGTTGATATACAGGCTGTTTGCTTTTTATTTCAAATATTAAGCTAAATAATTTGTTCGAAAAACATTTTTTCGTATTTTTTGTAGTATTAATTTTTCTACTGGTTCGAAGTGTTTCTGAATAAGAACAATATATGTAGTTCCAATTAGTACACATGATCCGCATTGACCCTGTATATAGCAGTCACAATATATAACAGTATGTATAACAGTCGTTTAATAAGAAAATAGTTTACTCAGTCTGATGAAAATAAAAATAAACAGTCAGCCTTAAAAAAACACGCAATAATACGAAACAAACCCAATAAAATTATAGCCTCAGTGTACGCAAATTGTAGTAGAGTAAATTTAAGATTTTTTTGCAATTTAAAATCTAAAGGTTACTTAACAATAACTTGAAAAATGGTAACGGTCGTTTTCAAAACAAAAAGACGGAAAAGAGTAATTAATCATAATTATAGTCGCTATTTAACTCCCTTAGGCATTCCATAAGGCAATTATAAGGGGAGAAAGTTTTTATAGGTTCGTCATTTCTGATATATTAAGTATGCGATTTATATGGTTCCACTTTCCTAAGCTTCTATCCCCCTTTATGATGTCCTCCAGAAGTCCCTCGCCCTGTAAATGTTGAGTGTCTGTTGATGTTTGTGTTTAATCTTCTTTGTAAATTTCTGTGTAAATATGTAAAGAAGAATAAGATTAAGTTGTAAATAAATCTATATATTTCTATGTTTAGTAGTAGTAGGTATTTGGGTTCTTGGTTTAATTATTTATTTATGATTGTGTTGTTTTAGGTTAAAGTCTACTATTTTTATAGTTTTCAAAATTTAACTGTCGACGTTTCCTCGACCGCACCGAACAATCTCCTTCGTGATTTCTCCATCCTACGTGACATTGGCGAAATAATATGTGCTCTTATGGCACATTAATCGGCGTTCTACTGGTGAAATTTTTTTAACTATTAGTCTTCACACACGACACGAAATTTTTTTATTTATTTAACGCCAATAATTATATTACTACTCGTATGTATAAACTTAGGGTAAAGTTAAAATATTTTTCTGTACCATGTGATCAGTGTCCTCAGGCCATTAATTACTGGGATAGATGGTAAGGTAAACAGACACATAGTAACGGGTTATTCATGATCATGATGCAAAAAAAGTCCCTTAACATATGATTATGATGATGATGAACCTAATATCTTATTATTTATTAATAATTTCGGAACTCATTCCCTATAGTATATTTTTCCTTTAGACAAACAGATAGCAAATATTATGTATATGTATTATACCTGTTCATTGGCAGCTGAGTTGAATTCCGACTGGGCCTTGCTGAGAGCTTCCTGCGCTGCGCTGCGGTCCAAGTTTTCCAAGGGGTGGGCCTCTTCAGCGAGAACCTGCATTAAAGATTATTATATGATACTGTTATTGTTTTAATATTAAGCATCGTTCAATATTCACCAATTTTGAGAGTATGGCGAGAAATGTATATATATTAATATGTGAAGAAAAAACTTCTTATATATTTTCACGAAAATTCACGAATGGAAGAGTATGAAAATTGGCATAGTTGAGCCTTAGATGTAGAAGGATTCACAATGTTAATATTTTTTAAATATTATTTCGGATTAATATGTTAAATTATTTACAATAAAACTTTCTCACACATCAATACTACTATATGAATACCTTTACAATAATACAATCAGTCACAATATGTGCCTGTTTATGTTGGTTGTCAAGGTGTCAGATAAAAATAATAAAGGCTTAACTGAAAAAGAAGTACCTGAACTGAAGAATCATCATTTACAGTGATGGTGCCGGATGAGACAAAGATTTTGTTTTGTTTGCCATCATTTTCAGTCACTGTGACTACACCGGGCCGCAGAACAGCTAGAAAAGAAGAAATAAAATTGACTGTTAATAGGACTGGTTTATGCAGATTATTACTGATCTGGTTTTTGCTATATTTTCTTATAGATCATTAAAATATTTGTCATTCCAAGAAACAAAAATGCTCAGTAAAAACTAGTTCAAGATAAAAGGTGTAAAGAAACAATAAAAACAGGGAGTCTAAAACCACAGAGGAATCCCAAACTTTAAAGATAACAGAACCCTAATAAAAAAGGTACATCCTTTTATTTTTCGGAACGTCACATCAAATAATTAACACCATTTTATTTCATTTCAAAGTAAAAAAAATTAAATACCTTGAAGATAACAAACTTTTAGCATTTTACTTTACTTTAAGTCACTGTGTTTTTAAACCTTTTAATTGAGTGTACCCCACTGTAAAACATTTTTGTAACTGTTAAATTATAACTGTATAATTTAACTTTAGTACTCAATTATTTTGGCAGAACCCTTATGACTAGTTTGCGAAACCCCCTAAGATTCGCAGACACACTTTGGGAATCCTAGTCCAGACATTTAATTATTGTTCCAATTTAATTGATATTTTGTATACGTAGTTTTGTATTGGTCTAGTCATGGTATGTACCTATTTGCTATTTAGTTGGTGAAGTTTCAATTACTACACATCTATTATAATTACTCTGTGGATGGTAAGGAATTATATTGACAGTTGAAAGGCTATTTGGTCTAAGCACCATTTTTTTGACATATATTTTTATAGATATTTGGAATCAGCAAATTTTTCTCTATCCAAATATGTTTATAAATTAATGAAAATGAAATGTTTTTATTCATTCAGATTCGGAATAGCAATATTCACTTTCTGAAAGTCAAATAAATCTGCTATGTCTGTCAATATGTCAAATAAATGGCACTTAGACCAAATAGCCTTTCAACCGTTGGTATATATAATGAAATTGTTAACAATATATACCTTTTATAAAACCAAAAGGTCAAATGCTTATAATAACTTATTATAAAAAAAATTATATAAGTACCTAATGTGGGAACATGTTTCGGCAAAATACCAAAAGCACCACTGAATGATGGCACATCAATCTGTTTCACAACTTGTTTGTCATAGAATACCTGAAAAACAAGACAATATTGAGTGATAATTTTTTATCAATTTATTTAAAGAAAAGTCTGACCAAATGTCCATTTTACTATTATTTACAATGTAAAGCATTCAATGATGTTTTCCTTATTAAAAAAATAGATTAAATTAAGATATCACTGTAATTCAAAAGTACCCATTTGGAAGTTTTAGTCCAACTTTCCATTAACCCAAACCGCCAAATATAACCCATAGATGGTTTTTTGTTTTCAACTTAGTTTTTGTTATGAGCAAGGGTTTGGAGAATATAAAAACCAGAAATAGTAGGAAAAAAAAGTTTTTTTCTATGGTTACAACCATATGCTGTACTCAATTGAGTACACCAACATTTAGCATTGAATATCTTTGTCAAATTGACAATGTCAATATAAGATCGATGATTGTTACAATCCTTTTTTAAAATGTTAAATGTTATATTCTATATAACAAATAACTCACAAATATAATTTAATAGATTCTAATTATATTAAAACATTCCTGTATTTCTTTGAGTATGATGGCGGTTAATGGGTTACCTGTTATACACAGCGCATTTGTATTTTATTTCTAAAATTAAGGAAAACTTTTGCTTTAAAATTTAAAGGGAAATGTAAAACAATAACCTAATGGCAGATCTACAATCACGACTTTTAAGTAATTTTTAATAAATTATTTATCTAATGTCACAAGAACAAGTAATATAAAATAATGGGTCATTATAAAGTTTTTATTCCACATGTTTCGTAAAATTTACAAACTTATCATAATAGTTTATACTTTTAAGGTGATGAAGGACTTCTATCCAGAACCTTTAAATAGATTTTAAAAAATCCATACCTTGTTACCCGCAGCAAAGGTAAAAGCCATTTCACCTTCTTTTGGGGCATCTGCATAGCCACGCACTTGGATCTTCCTGGCTACATTTCTTAACATGCTGCGTAGTGCAAGGGCCATTCTAAAATCATTTGAAATATTGTTTTTAGTTTGAACATATTTATACCATTTTATACCCGTAAAAAAATGAAACTCATTTACTCAAACAGATTTTTACGCAAAGTAATAACAAATGCAGAAGTAATTACATTTTGACACTGTAAATTTTTCAATGATAACCTATCTTAGAAAGTATCGTTTTTTTCCGGTTTAAGCCACAAATCATACAATACTTAATTAAACACTAACTCTGCTAACATGATATACATTTCATTACTTTTAATTTAAAAGAAATATAGCGGAAAACAAAGATTATGTAATAATGTTCGTAGTGTTCTTTCTAATGAAGGGTTAGCTAATTTGAAAAACCAATACTAATAAGATAAAATACTTATTTAACTAAAAATTTCTGTAATACTTACTTTGATGATATATATATTCTACTGCAAACAAATTCTAATAATTATGAAGAGGCCTTTTCAGTTTCCGACACCCTTTTCAAGCCTGATAGCCGAAATGTCAACTTCACCTCGTAGAAAAATTGACTTTCTGACGATACGTGCAAAAACTGTTCATACTTTTAGGACTAGCTTAACTTATTTAAGTAATAGATATCTAGATGTTATCTACCGAATAGGCATAGATATATTTAAAAGGATAGATATGTAATAGATAGATAGAAATGTTTATTTTAACTTCACGGTATGGCTACTCCACACATCTGCGAACTAGTTCGCGAACCAGTTCGCTAATGGCATTCGCGAACTAGTTTGCACACGTTGGCGAATGCAATCACTAATGCACCTCCTCAAAATATCAATACTGCATAACTTAAATTACTTACTTAATGACTTGTTAATATCAATACTGCATAACTAACCACAATTGTAAAATAAAATAGATATTATTTAATAGAATATAGAAGTCATTAAGTAATTTAAGTTATGCAGTATAGATATTTTGAGGAGGTGCATTAGCGAATGCATTCGCCAACGTGTGCGAACTAGTTCGCGAATGCCCGCGATCGCCATTAGCAAACTGGTTCGCGAACTAGTTCGCTGATGTCTGGCGGAGCCAGTAGATATGTAGATAAACTCTAGTTCACTATGGTAATATTTTACATTGATGTCAATTGTCAAAGTCAAAATAGGTTTGACTTTGGGTTTGACATTGACATTAGACAGTGTAAACCCGCGAAATGTTTTTAATTCATTGCAAACATTTTTTAAATACTTTAATTTAGTATAAATTTCATCCTTATATTTATACAACAGCCATGATTTTAAAGAATTTAGATGTAAATAACTTATCAAGGCTCTCGTCACAGCAAGTCGACCATGTAACCTGTATTGAATGGTACATTTTTCAATAAATATTTGCTCGTCGGAGTATTTCTTAGATAATTAAGTGTATTATTTTTAAATTTCAGTTGTAAATACTATGTGGTACCTACCACAGCAACTTGTGGACACTCGTTGTGCCACTCGTGTTGGCGCACAAGACAAACTTGTCCTCTTTGCGGTGTTCAAGTTGAGAAGAAGAATTTGAAGTTAAATTTACCTCTACAGACTCTCAAGGACCATGTTCAATCATTTGCTAGTGCATTTGAAGAACTTTTCAATATCAAATGTATGTATTTTCAATATAAAATATTAACAAACACTCTTATTTGAATATTAAAATGAAATATAAAAATATACTCTTTTTTTCAGTGGATGAATTTTCACTTGATGCACCAAGCAATAAAGAGTCTCAAGTTTCAAATATGCACGTTAAAGAATGGTTGGCAAATTCACAAAATCATTTTTCTGCACCGGTAACAGAGTCTCAGCAGTCCATTCAAGATCCTATTCAATCTGTTGAGCAAATAACGAGTGATATACAAATACATTCAGAGAAAAAAAGAAGTCCAAAATCTGTTGAAGTTATCCATGTTCCTCCCATGCAAGTTGACTGGGATAAAATTGAAGAAATGCCAGATTTGGAGATTCTTAACAAAAATGAAGAAAATCCAATTGGACCTATGGATATTGAGCCGTTTGACTTAATGGATGATGATAAAGAATACTCTGTTGATAAGCCTAGAAGGAGTTCAAGGAATAATAAGGAAAATAAAAACAGGAATGTAAATAAAGTTCTTGCTGAAGTTGCACCTGACCATAATAGTGAAAACAGTTTAAATTTGGATAGTAATAATAAATCACATAAACTTGGTAAAAATTGGAATAATGTAAAAAGGATGAAAAAAGAATTTAGCAAACTAAATAAAAAGAATAGAAATAAATTAAATGTTTCTATTGAAATGTGTAAGAAAACTCAAAATGTTGCTAATAAAGCAATTGACCTCAATTCAGAAAAAAAGTTGTATGATATTGATGATAACACTCCAGAAGTTAGCACCAATGTGGTAGCAATGAAAACAAGTGATTGTGACAAAAATGATCAAGAAATTATTGATAAAAATGATATAGATATTAGTAAACAAAAGGATAAAAATTTATCACAAAACCAATCTATTAATCACAAAAATTCATTTATAAAACAAAATCCCATTAATATTGAAGAGAAACATGTAAATGATGAACATCAAACCACTAAAGAAACATCGATAGTTAATGTAAATACTCGACAATTTAAGACTCCAAAAGTTTGTTTCTTTAAAAAAAGTGCTTTGAATAAAGTAGATTTATTGCAAGGAAGTAAAAACGAAACAATTGTTAGAACTAATGATAATTCAAATACAAACTGTACTATAAATTCAGATGATATTGAGATAACAATAAAAATTGGAAATTCTTTGACTAATATTTTAATAAAGAAAAAGGAAAATGATGTACAGTTAAAAATAAATGCTGATCATGAAATTCAGACTAGTTTGGAAAAAGTAAATACAAATAATGAAAAAACTGCAACATGTAGTCTAATTACCCAAAGCAAATTACAGAATATGGATAAAAATGATAATATTCAAAAAGAAAAGGATATGATTATAGAATCTGCTACTCAAAAAATACAAGTTTTGGAAAAATCAACATCAACCAAGAAAAATACAGCCTCTGCAGATACAGCAACTGGTAATTTTGAAATTACTGAAAGTGTTGAGAGAGAATTATCCAAAATAATAGATGATGCGCAATTAGTTGATGGACAGAACAAGAAAACATCAACTGATACATTAAAAAGTAGTAATACGTCTCAAATAAAAGATCATCTTCCAACACCAAAACCACTTCAAGATATTCCAGAAGATATGGAATATTTAAATGATGTGGATATATTTGAAAGTGAATCTGTTACAGAAGGAAATGTACAAGTACTTAAATCTTCAAAAAATATCCCATCTGCAATATTAAAGCCTTCAATAAAAAGTTGTAAAACAAAGTCCCTGAAAACTAAGAGGGATAGAGAAGCTGCAGACTTAGATGAACTTTCTGAAAGTAAGAAAATAAAATTGACTAACAATACTACTATTGATGATAAAACGGTAGATGATTTAAATGGGAAAGAAAAAGTTATAGATCAAGATAGTGAAAATATTAATTATGATGCAATAATGAGCCAGGTGTTTGCTAACATTGATGCGGATATGGGTAAGACTAAAAAAACTTCAGAACATGCTACTCAAAATAAAAATTGTAATGACAATAATATTCAGAAAAGTGGTATTTTATCAGTGACACAAGCTAATAATAGTAACAAAGTCAACCAACCATATGAAAATGAAAAATATAGTGAAAATATTTTTTCAATATTAGAAAAGGATTCTGAAATAATGGAACTGTCTAAATCTAAGGTATACACTTTTATCATTGACTGATATTTAATAGCTACTACTTGTGTGTGATTTAAACTAGCTTCCTTTCGCAACTCCTTTCACATGATTAAAAATCGTAGCATATTACTCTGAAGTATATGCCACATCCCTGTAAAGTTTCATTAAAATCTGTACCTACAATTGTTTTGGTGAAAGAGTGACAAACATCCATCCACCCCACAAACTGTAATATTAGTAAAATAATATTGATATTTTATTTTCAGACAGCAAAACAGATGGAAAATGAAATGGAAAATTCTATGAAAACAGTCAAATTAACAATTGCGGAAAATATAGAGGGAGAAAATATAAAAGCACATTCACAAACAAATGACATTGAAGTTGTTGAACTCAGCACTCCTTTACATGATGATGATTCTGACAAAAGTATTGTTGAAGAAACACCTCAGAAGTAATCTCTCTTTTATGCAATTTTAAAATTACAGTCATTTGACAAACATAAAATAAACAATAATTTCCTTTTATTTACAGGAGTATGTCCTTCACAAAAAATAAAAACAAGAATGAACTGACAGCTATTAGTAATACTCAACAATTATATTCAAAAACTACCAATAGGCCTATTGAGCAATTACAAGAAGTTCAAAAGAATGTCAACAAAGATACAGAGGAGCCTATTAATG
This sequence comes from Junonia grisea, assembly GCA_018235645.1. NCBI lineage: Eukaryota > Metazoa > Arthropoda > Insecta > Lepidoptera > Nymphalidae > Junonia > Junonia grisea. The sequence continues at coordinate 5,910 of DVXP01001208.1, read as the reverse complement.
TGCTCAGTTTATCTGACACTTTAGGTGACTCGACAAAAACCAGTAAAAATGTCACAGTAGTTGAAACAAATAAACCGAGGCCGACCTTAGAGACACCTCTTACAATAACTAAATTTGTTGATCAAATTAAACACAAGTCGACACCTATGGCAAGAAAGTCATTAAATTTTAACAATGAAAATGTTGAGGAAGATGCAGAACAAACACTTTGCCCGACTTCATTTGTTGCAGCTAAAACTACCCAAGAGAAAGAATTTATGCAGAAAGCCTTTGATCAATCTCAAACATCTCCTATTCAAAGTATGTTCATTAGAAAAAATCGGCAAAGGCCTCTCAAATATTGCGTGGGTGGCTCTTGTTTGTCATCTTCAGAGCAGGCTAATCTTAAACTCCTATGTCTTCAAAGAAATTGGACTTACGTTGATAAATATTCAAAAGAATTAACCCATCTTGTTGTTGGGGTTGATGAAGAAAATAAGTCGCAGAGGTAATTTTTTTCATTTTTTAATGACATAAATAATAGGCAAATGAGCAGGTTGTCCATCTGGTGTTAAGTGCTCAGAAGATGTAAGAAAGAATTAAGGATAGGAGTTAGGCTTCAGTGTCTCTCAGAGTTCTTTTTTGTCTTTAATTTCTACATAATGCTTTGGAATAATATGTTGTTTTTACTCCACAAAAAGTTTGATTTTATCTGTAGATAAAAAGTAACATTTTTTTTGTCTAAATAATTTATGGAAAAAAAAACATGAATAAAAGTGCTAACAGGATATTATAAAATGACAATTATTTGTAATTTTAACATTAAATTTAAAATGTGTAAATTAAACAAAATTTAAGGTGTAAAACAACGATTTTAACAGATAAATCAATGAGTGGAATTAGTGAAGAAGTTATAATAAGAATATAAAAAAGTTGTAACACACCTAAGCTTTTAGCTATTGGCTATTATATTAAATTAAATGAATGTATAAATCTATATTTATTTGAACATGCTAATCATGCAATTTATCTTCGATTGTAGTAGATTTCAAAGATTAATTTCACGTGTTTTTCTTACATCACGCTATGTTTTAAAACAAGCAGAATTAATGCGATTGCGATGCGATTTGCAAACACTTCTTGTATCTGTAGTAAATAATTTTATTTTCTAATTTAATAATTTTTCATGGTAAAAGGGTGTAGCAGGTTAAGGGGGGTCTGGCGGCCCCCACCGAATCTCGTAAAGTCGTTCCAAAAATCTTTAAGAGGGTCGAAAAACAAACAGTATGAGCTTTTTACCGATATTACAACCCCAAACGAAAACACAGTAATGGCGAAAAATATAAGTTTTTGGGATCTTTATTTTTTTCAACCAGTTTTTTTTTATATTTTAATGGTTTAAACGCAATTAAAAATTGTTTTGGAAGTCCCCTGATTTTTTTCAGCTTTTTTGGTCAAGTAAAAACATGTGAATTTTAGGTTTAAATGCGAAAAAATCGTGAAAAACGCGCCATTTTCAAGTTATAACCGTCTTATTTTTTTGGGTTGTTTTCATTTTTCCAACTGGTGCTGTGTAGTATAGATAACTGCAACTATCCTCTTTCGACTACAGGCAATTGGACTCAATGGGGTCAATTCTGGTGAGCGGGGCGACTTTTTTAAAAATCTCGAATTTTTAACTTTCCGTAAATTACAGCGTACTTGGTATAATGCGTCTTGGCTATGAAAAATACATCTCTATAGGGGTTTTTGAGGTCGACTGATGTCAAAACAATTTTTGGCAATAAATTCACCCATAAATATTTATCAACACAGGTTTGATAATGTAAAAATATTAAATCACAGCATTTAAACAATTTTAATATGGTTTTCAACTATGTGAAGTTGTTGTAAAAAATTTAAGTTGGTTCTTTTTACGTTAAAAAGAATTATTGATTATAATAGTACCTACTATTTATAAATTATGCGTTTTGCCGCAAAAAGAAAAAGCACTTATATCTTTATATTTACAGATCAGTGAAGTACATGTGTGCTCTAGCTGCAGCAAAGTGGATCGTCTCTTACAAATGGGTTGAAAAATGTTTACAAGCTAAAGTTATAGTTGATGAAGTAAGTATATGTATATAGGTACTAAAGATTTAATATTTAGATATTAAATGAACATTAAATGACGGTGTTGAAAAACACAAACAGAAAAAAATTGCTGCTAAATTACTTGCCGAAACTGTACCAGATTTATTTGACACTGTAAAGTGCATAAAAATTTCAAATTTTAACAAAAAGCTTTCGAATTTTCGTTTCGAATTAAATTCTAAATAACAAGTGTAAATTTGAAAAAAGTATAAAACCCCCGACATTACTCTCAATAAGCCATTTGATACCCATATTGTAGAAATGCATCAAAAATAACTATTCTGCTAGGTTGGATAGTCCGCCATATTAAATTTGGAATGACGTCACGCATTTTATCGTATATTGTCATCCAAACTTAATATGTATGCTCAGATCAATGGGTTACATATATCTGTTTCAAAATTGAGTTGCAAAATTCCACCCGAAAAAAACTACATCCACATATTGCAAGATAATCTCGAAACGGCTGAACCGATTTTGATATAACATAATATCTGAAAACGCTAGAAAACCCTCTTTCAAATAAAAAAAGCTAGATTTAAATCGGTCCACCCGTTTAGCTGCTACGATGCCACAGACAGACACACAGATACACAGACACACAGATACACAGACACACAGACTAACATAGCGGTCAAACTTATAACACCCCTCTTTTTTGGTCGAGGGTTAAAAATAAAAGGAGAGCGAGTTTTGTACATGTGAATTACGACGTAATTCCCAGAACTGCTGAAAACTTTTTAAAAATTTGATACTATGTAAAACATACAACATTTTAGTTGGTTACATGATACATTTTTTCTAATTTTCCTACTTTAAGGCAAAAAGTGGCAGTTTACTAATAGTAATTACTAGCTGATGCCCGCGGGTTGCACGCGTTTACATCGCTTTCGGGTATAACTATATAGACATCTTTTAATTATTTTTAAAATCAGTATGTAAATGCTAGTTTATTATTTGTTGCATATTGATATCTTAATCACGTTGTTTATCATCACTCCTTTTTTTTTTAGTTATGTGTTGTGATCGTGGTCGTGAATCGTGTCCGAAACGTACGCTGGATGTAAAATAGTGACCATGATTTTATTTTTTTGGGAAAGTGAAAATTTTTTGTTACTATCAAGTTTTCTGGTATAAATATGTTGGCAGAGCCCCTAACCGTTTCTGAAATAAGCGCGCACAAACGTACAGACAAACAGACAAAAATTTTAAAAACCGTAGTTTCGGCTTCGGTAACATACATACAACGCGTTTCACTTGGTTATTTGGAAAAATATTCAATGTACAGAATCGACTTTTCTAAGATTTTATTATATGTATCATATAGGAATTAACGTTCATCTAGAACGTTAATTCCTACCTTGTGTCACATGATTAACTACCCTTTAGTTAGATAATAATTATAACCACGAAAATACTAGTGTCCACTAATAGCGGTCAGATTCTAAACACCCTGGTCTAGTATTTTCTTCTATCGGTAGTAATATCTGCTTTGCTTATTATTCTGATCTTAGTCAGTTAAGTCACTAATTTTTAAACGATAGCCATCTGATGATCTGACCTTCGCAGCCCTTGCGGGCAAATTAGAGGAATAGATTAAAATAATTTCCCTACCACGAATTATGTTAAACATTTGTGATAACACCCAAAACTTTAGGGCTATCCGCTCTTAGGGACCAAAACACAAATACTTGTTTTTAAAAATTACATCAATAATTTTGAATTACTTTATTTATTTAACACTTTATTGCACACCTAAAAAAGATATACAGAATAACACATTATTTACAACTAAATACAGCGGTGAAGCAAAAGACGGTCTTATGGCTTATAAGCTTTAAAAATGGTGAAAGTTGACATTTTCTAATGACTCAAAGCCATGACATGTCGCTCCCTTGAAAATAGTCACTATTATCAAAATATCAAAATATCTGAAATAGCAACCAATGTGCCACGATTTGGCGGAGGTGCGGGTTCAAATCACGCTGTGTCGCAATTTTGTTGTTTGATGTTAAAAAAAAATGTTCTTTAGAAAATTATGCTATACTACAATTTAAAAAATGTTTCTGTGACGTCATCCATAATAATAAGTCGGCTGTAAAATGACAAGTAGAAAATACTCCTTTCAATTTGAAATAAAGGTTTCTGAGTTTGTTATAGTAAAACCTTTTCAGCTTTATAAGTTTAATGAAAAAAATGTGGTAACATATGTTACTACAATAGGAAAAGCTGAGTTCGACAGTCTGTTTTTCCATTTTCATCCATAGATCATACTTTTCATTAAATTCAAAGAGCAATTTCGTTTTATATTCATTTTCATATTCGCTTCTTGAGCGTCTTATTTCATTATTTTACTGGAGCAATAAGGTTTAATGCCTATCTTTATTGTGCCATGCCTGTATTTAATTTCGATATGGACGTTTTGTTTAAAATAAAAATACAATGCGACTTAATGTACAATTTTACCAAACCTGTAATCTTACGATATTAAAAATTTTAAAATTTTGATGTCTATTCAAATAAGAAGAAAGGAAGTGTTTGTCGTATCAAAATACCAACTTTTTAAAAGTTAAATAAAACTGTATTTTTCGGTATTCGGTAAAAACAATGTTATAAGTTTTTTGTAGTACTAACTATACCTATTAATAAACTATTATATTCCACAATTATTAACAACATTTGGTTATTTAAATACTTCCATACATAAACAAAGAATTCAGGCAGATCTAGATAGAAACAAGTTATGTATAAATCCTTAAATTAGATTTAACGTTAATATCAGTCCGACAGCTGAAGTTTCAGTGATAAATCCTGAAACTATCAGCCGTCGAATCCTGAAGTATTCGATATTCACAATTGTTTCTCAGTGATAGATGTTTGCTGATTTCTTTTATTATTCGAATGTATGTAGGTATTATACATTATTGTATGGCGTCTATTTTTCGATCTTTTTCCTCTTCAAAAAATGACAATATAATAAGAAACAAAACAGTAGGTATTTCTCAGTTCCACTCATATCATAACTTTGACATTCATAGATATATGTATGTAAAAGTGAAACTGATTTTTTTATTTGTTTGTTTGAAGCACTTTCACGCTGTAAAGCTAAAGCGAATGCCATGAAATTTTGCAGGTGTAAATCTGATGTCCGGATTAAATAACAGGATCCATTTTTTTGAGCGATTCCCGTGGGAACGGTGTTTTCTTACCTACATAGATAAACGACATCCACGTTGTGGAGACGCGGGCAAAAGCTAGTTTATTAATAAAGCCTTGAGTAAGGGTAAGGACCCCTATAGGTACTTCTGGGGTATTTAAAAAAATGGGACCTCATTTTGATGTATTCGAAAAAACGGCTTAATCTATAAATTCATAAATTTTATTTAGAATAAAAAGGTTTACTTTATTTATTAAAAAATATACTATTTTACTTATGATATTAAGCTACTTTTGCCCTGATATAATCGAAATTTATGCACTAAAATGAAATATTTCCTTTACATTTTGACAAAAGCTAACACGTCTTCTGAAAATGTATGTTTACTAACACGTACTAGGAAGCAAGGTAGTCATAATTAAATACGTAAGGTAATGATTTAATGAATTTAGTAACTATATCAGATTGCTGTGGGGTTCAAGGAAATTGGCAATTAGAAGTCTGGGCACAATCTAGCATTTAGATTAGAGTTTCAAGATTACCTTTTAACTACATGTATCTTACCCTAATAATGGCAGCAAGCGTAATACTCGATATCTTTTTATATAATTTATTAAATAAATAACAGTTGTAAAGTAAAA
>DVXP01001207.1:0-15831 GCA_018235645.1 Junonia grisea | reverse complement strand
AATCAAACTCAAAATATTCTTTATTCAAGTTGGCTATGGGAGCTCTTTTGAATCGTCAGTTTACATTTTTTTTTTTTTTTTTTAAGACATACCATGTACTGATGTCTTAAATCTGACACACGACACCAGCCTCTTTACAGGGCAGTGTCACAGATTCGTTACTTAAAATATTACTAATAGCTAGTAAATCCCGAAACTTCTAGAACAGTTTAGCCCAATACATACCCTGTGAGTATAGGCGTGAGGGGGGCGAGGGGAGTCTCGCTCGACAGCGACTGGGCCCGGGAGAGTGCGGCTCCGGGTGAAAGCGTTGACGGTGTACTGGGAGTCGACCGGCCCGACCCTCCGCCTGCTTCACCGCATGCTGTTGATGAGGATAATGGTAGAGTAATGAAAAGTGTTATCAATACTTATTTAATTTCACACATAAATGACAAATTGAAACATTATCAATCAAAATTAGCGAATTAAAAATCAGGAAAGATGTGATTTAAATTACATACACAGCTACGAAAACCACAACAATAATTGCTACCAACACTTACCATCATTCGACCACCTCTTATCCACACCATCGGTACAGTAACCACTATCGACCACATGCCTCGGCTTATGCCTCAAGCAATCAATGGTAGCATTGCCAGATGTGATCTGATGATTCCCACTGTTCGGTGAGCTGATGTACGAAGAGTGCTTCGCGGTCCGTCTCGTCTCGTCAACTCGTCTGTGCGCCGGCAAGGAATCCTTTATCGCCATGTTCTCTAGGTACTTGAATATGTGCACGCGCCCGCGCATGCATATCTGTTGAGGGAAATTATAGTAAAAATAGTTATAAATTTCGAAAGAAAAATAGGGGTAAATAATGATTAATCCCGAATCTGGAATAGAATCTGGAAAGGTAATTAATGTTTTCAAAATAATTTATTGCATTAATGACTAAAGTTTACGTAGAAGCCAGTTATTGTTGGTGTCTTCTGAAGTTGTTTTAATAGTGTACAAAGATTAAAATAAGATATTATTAAAATTTAATGTCATAATTTAATAAAATTTTAATTAAAAGTATTTTTATAGCTATATTATAGAATATAATGTGAAATGAAAACATTATAATACGTTACTTCTTTATTATTAACGCAAAATATCTTTTTTAATTTTCAAGTTAATTTAAATTGCGAATTTAATAAGCAGAGTTATTTGAAAGGTTACCGACCGCCGGTTTAGGGTTACACCAATTTTATTTAAGTGCAAATGTCTTATTTACTAAAGATAAATTTTATGTATAATGTACTTTACAACTAAATTAAAAGTTGAAACTTGAATCTTGTATAAATATATATAGAATTTAAAACAACCGTTTCTTATAAAACGTACGATGATATTTGACAAGCCGCACATATTCGGTGTTTTATCTACCATTGTTTATATAACCTCAGTGACTCCATATAATGCGATAATTAAAAGGAAATATATAAAAGTCAAAAACTTAGAAAGCGTAGATGTAACGGGAGGAACCAGACGGGTCGATAAATGAGTCAATATTTGCTTTTGCCTTTCACTTGGTGATAGCGAGATAGTTATGCAGGAGCGTAAACATATGTTTATCAAAATCCACCTGCTTTTTGTATGATAAGGCCAATTAAGAATTTGAACAAGGAAAATAAAACGAAATATTTCATTGGTGCTTATCGTAAGCAAGAAATAAAACGTCGTATAAAAAGTGGAATTTCATGAATATTTAAATATTATGTATTAACGAATAAAATTCCGATCAGGTAAATATATGAGTTAATTGAATATTGGTGCAATGTTAAATAATGCAATAAACAATTTAATATCGAAATCACCTAATTTATACAAAACTAAATTACTGTTCGGGAATTATCTTCTGTAATATGCTTACTAGCAGTCGGCCAGACTTTTATCTCCATGTCTCGTATCGGACTCGAAGGACCATTATATTTTTCGTCTTTACAACATAACAGGATGATTGAGACCAAACAAGGTTACATTAATTCAGTCATTTAAGATATGTTTAGGATCATGAGTTTATCGAATTGTTACTACTAAATCGTATACTCACTGTAGTAGGTGGTGAAACGAGAGGATTATTGTCCAAATTTAACGTTATTATCGTGGTCATATTGCGAAGTTCTAATGGAAGCGATGATATACAGTTACAGCTCACATCTAAGTGCTCGAGTCGGAGGTATGTGATCTCTGAAAACAGGACAATGGTTTATTAACACAGAAGTATCTTTAAGGAAACTCGATCTATTAATACGCGAGCTCACAAAAGTACTTGTTATATGGAGTGACATACTTGATAGAATGCTAAGTTTTTTATTTTATTTCATTGTTCATGCAGCTCTTAGCATATATACGTTTTTACTGAAATGAACTTATAAAATGATTTGAAATAAATTGAAAATTATTATTGTTATCGAAATGAAAATTTTATATTACGTTTTAGCGAAATATGTGCTAAATTGAAACAAGAAATTAATTTAAACTAAAGGTATTTTATCACGACTTTTAATCTTAAAAAAAATATTTGATACATAAAACCAAGTTTCAGTCCGATTTTACGAGTAAAGTAAGTATGAATAGCGGGTTCCTCTTTGCAAAAAGTATAGGGAAACATTTAATTCCACGAAAAACGGACGTTCCGTCAGAAGTATCATGACTAAGCGAAAAGGTAAGTTAAAAATTGTATATCATTTAAAAAACATGCTTATCAAAAACGAGTTTTTCACATAGACATTCATTCTTCAAAAATTTACGTTTAGTACACTTTTACGTTTTAATGTAAGGTACATTAATACTGGTGCTCACTATCTACAAATCAGTATCGGAGTGGAACAGGGGTTAACTTGATATCAAGCCCAAGGACAGAACAATTTAGATTCCATGGTCGGTAGCACAAGGGCAATGTAAAGAATAACTAATGCCTGTCACAATGTCAGCGTCTATCGCTCATTCGATCAGGTAGCTCATTGCTAGTCAACCTTCGTATTTTCCGCAAAAAACAACCTTTTTCTACATCAAACCATAACCGCCTTAAATCGAAATGTTGGTTCCCATAGACATTGTACTTTTTTATAATATGTTATAATAGGGAGTGATTTTGTGTATGAACGAAGAATCTAAATGAATTGTCAGAAAACTTGCATTTATGTATGTTAAATAGGAATGTAATGAAACTTACGTAGTGGTAGTAGACCCAATTGGTTATTACTGAGGTCTAAACATCGAAGACCAGCGCAGTCTCCTAGGGTCATCGGTACTTGTGTCAGCCTGTTATTTGATGCGTCCAGTTCAGCTAAGGATGTCATTTTGCCGATCTCTTTGGGTAGACTCGTTAAGAGATTGTCTGATAGAAGGAGCACTTGCAACGGCATCATGCATACTTCTCGAGGCAGTTCTGTTAGCTGGTTTGAACTGTGAACAAGGATAAAAGCGTTTTTAAGTCTCTCTTTCAGGTCTGATATTTCTTCAATTGTGTAACAAAGGCTAAGTTTTGTATTTACTATACTATACAAGAAGCCGATGGCATGTCGTTCTTACATACTAAATGCATATACAATAGTTACAAATCAATAATTAAAATGACGCAATAAGTTAATTTTAAAAATGATCCCCGTTTAACCATAGACCTTCATTATTCATTTGCATTTGCAGAAGCGAATAAATTTCAATATAGTCATCGTAAATACCTTATTGTAAGTAAGAATGAATATCATATGAATTATTAAACCCTATTTAGATAAGAGTTCTTATAAAGACCGCGTTGCTTTGTTTTGTAAATGTGTTGAGAGCATGTGTGAATGCACCGATCAATCCAAGCAAACTATTTTTATTCTAAGAACCTACTTTACCGTATGCTCGCGTGTAATAACACGTCTTCGAGAATAAATCGTTCCACGCCTTACTTAATAGTTTAGTCGTTACTAAAAATAATAAGGACCTTTCATACACGTTGACTTTTTTATAACAGAAGTGGGAATTGGGAAATTAAGCGATCAGAAATTCTTTTCAGCTAACTAAAAATTTAGGAATTAATGGGAAGTAAGAGATAAATAGAAAAAAGTGATTAAATATCAATAGTTATACAGGTGACGAGAAGAATTTTGTTATTATATCTGATTTTATAATGACTTATCCAAAATAGTTTTAATTGCTATTTCCGCCCATTCTATGTAAACTGCTTAACGTACCGAAAAAAAATGTGTTTCCGCCATTTAAATGTTACGAAAACATAAAAATGCTTTCACATTTTATGTATCACCGGCGTGTTCGTACGACTGATAACCAGAGCAGAAAAAATATTTTCTCTCCATTGTGATGATGCACAACAACTAACGAGTTCGATCATAATCATTAAAAGCTAAATATATTTCAAGGCAAACAAATCACGAGTTTGATTACACCTTCCAATTCAGTGAGCGCAAAACCACAACAGTAGAGATTAGGTGACAAACCTGTCGGGAGCATTTGATTGTGTCAAACACGGCCATATATTGAAATTAGTATCTAGAATTTCCCTCGGACAGCAAATAGTGACGACTTGTTACGTCCTTACATATATGATTTGATGGTTTTTTTCTCGGAGACCATACCTCGTCTAGACGCTTAGACGTGCTTTGAAACTGGATTCAACTACGGTAGGCCCGGATTAATAATAGACGGGGTCGACGGACGTTGCAATGAAAGAAACTGATATCAGAAACGTCAGCTGCTTAAACACTTATACTTGGAACCACTGTTCACAAGCCATTATACTGAATACCATCAGTGGGAAGCACAGATTAGCTGTAGAACCTGCACAATGCAATTATACTCAGCTTATAACAAGTGAACCGTCTATTTAATGTTCAATACTCTTTCTGTCGATGGCTTTAGCAATAATTAAGATAGCATTCAGTTATTTAAACCCGATGTTATTTATAGAAAGGTAGACATATTTTATGACTGCTACATTTATATAATGAGATTAACCATTAAAAACAGTTTTCATTTTCTATTCAAAGCAAAAACCACAATGCAAACATAACGTGAGCAGTAAACACGCTACCAAACATTCCGAAACGAGCGTGTTTAGTTATTCGCGATATTTTTATCCCGTACTACTTACATTACACGTATCGAACTCATAATTAACCTAGAGATCACATTTCTTATGATCATTTGCATGATACATTATCATCATCAATTCGTCATGTGGTGCATCTAGATGCCGCACCGATATTTCTCACCGCACGGCCAATAAGCGACCGTTATCAACGACCGTAAAAGGCTAACAATGGCGTTTCACCAGATTCTGAAGACGAACGGTATGGGCGATTGCAATGTAAATACGCTTTCTACATGCGAGAAACCAGTCGAGATTCGACGATTCTTTTTTCTGTTGGATCCGTTTTATTGGTATCAGATCATCGGCAGTTATGTCACAGCTATTTCCATTCGCATGTCACAATAAGACAATTGCGATAGGGAAATTGTATTGTTTTTATTCAGTATTTATTCATACAATTCAATTGTTTAAATCGTAGCTTGATCCGTTATTTTCAGGGTAAAGTAGAAACGGATTCGACTTTCATTTAGTTCTGCTTTTTCTATTCATCAGCTTTTTGTCTTAAATGTTGATAAATCCACTGGAGTTATATAGTAAATTATGTTGCATCTTAGTCAACCATTATTATGTAATTTACAATCACATTTCGTTTCCTATCTAGTTATATAATACTGGTCCTCAGAATGCAATAGGGCTTCGAAACCTGTATTCCTCTGGAGTGCAAGTACAGTTACTAAATAGCTGGTATGTTAAACAGGTGCATTATTGAAAAATGCGATCATGTCACATAATTATGTAATATCGATTTTAATGCTACGTTTCAGCTAAACTTCACTATATCGAAAGAAGCTATTTAAATTAAAATCCAATTAGTCATCCGATTAATTAATTATTAAAGGAAATTGTCACGCAAAAATCATAAAACATCTGTTACAATTACTACTAATTGGTATAATTAGTATTGACTTCACCAAGAAATCGAATGACATTAATAGAATATAATTTTAAATTTTATCAGTATTTGCTATAGAATTACGTTTCAATGACTGAACTCACACAAAAATAGAAGCATCCTTTATTAATAAAGATTCTTCCCACGGCTTTAGCAAAAACTCTATATCCGAGCGAAGTTGGATCCCATAGCTGATAGTGAATAGATACTGAGATAAGAATTCTTGCTCAGCAGACCGGAACTCAAGATTGCAAAAACGGTTTAACATGTCAATACAACGTAATATAATTATATTGAATGCACCTGTTGGTATTGACTAGGTATCGTAAGTATGTATTACCTATACCTATACCTATGTATAAAATCTACCGGTATTTAATTACTCATTATAAAAATTACTAAACAATGACTGTGTATCCTGATGTTTAGGATTTTAATACTATTCATATAGAATTATTGAATAAGTTTTACCTGCAAAAATAATTTTAAATCGTTTGTAAAGTATAAATGAAGTCTTATTGACTATAAGCAATAAAGTTCGAATATAAATAAAATTAATACAAGTGAAAATATAAGTTCCTAAAATTGTCAACTTACTAAGACATTATTCAACTTCAGTCGTTAACAGTCGTGAGAAATAAAAACAAAGGAACATTAAAACAAACTCACTTTGGAAGTACATTTTAAAGTTTAGTAAAAACGTTTTATAATTTCTTATTCTTTTTCTCTGAATCTGAAACATCGTCAAGTCAAATAGTACAAGGTGTGAAATTATAATTTTCCCCTCATTTAAACGGTCCATGATTTTGGTTTTTTGTACTAAGCAAAGGAAGTATAGCAAGTAAAATCGATTTTCGGATTACGATCGAAAATCCATTGTAATCGTCAGTAAATCTATTTAAAAAAAGTTCGGCTCAGAATATTGTAGTTTTGTATTTTAAACCAATGGAACCTCCTTTTTGATACGTCAACACCACGTCAGTTATATTAGATAGTGTTAGATATTCACTTAACGTATAAGGATACAAGGAGTGAAGTACTCTTCAAATAATACCAAAATAAATCAAATTGCTTTAGTGGTTGAATGTTTTACTTCGCAGAAACATAATTCAGTCTTCCGTTAATATTTTTATTTATTACTATACTTTTAGTAGAACATGGTTATCTGGTACTATCCACAAGTCCACAGCGTAATTTTTATCATACATTGGGTACATAAGTTCCTTTCACAACTAAATGTACAGAAATACCTATGTAAAATTACTCCTCTACAACGTCTGGCTAAGCAAAAAATATTTTCCGCAAGTTAAGTACCAGGGGTCGCACCCCGAAGTGAAAACAGCCCCTGGTAATAAATTATGATTTGATGTTTTAATTGAGAGGCCGTGTCTCAGTTTGTTCTGTGGCATTGTTCTCGTTTAATTGCTTTAATTTTTATTGCTGTTGTATAGTTTGTCACACTTCAAACTGAAACAAAAATGTCCAACTGTTTCTGAATATTTTTATATATACAACTTAGGAATTAAAAGGTTTTTGATCGTTGGATTGTTTCAAAATACATTTAAATCATTACGTGTACGCACATTTCAATATAAGAGAGTTTTAATTCTGTCATTATTTCTAAACGCCTCAGCTGTTTTCAATGTAAGTTGTATTGATTAATTCCTTAGATATATAAGGCATACGTAAAGGGCTATTTGAAATCAAGACAGCTGTGTTTTTCGATTATCTTCTCGTACTTACAAAAAGGTCAGAGTAAATTAATTATATTATTTAATACCATTGCCTGTTAGTAAGTCATCACAAAGTAGTTCGATGGCTGGACAATGGCCTTTCAATATTGATGAAAAACCATTATAAAGCTTTACTGTTTAGTGATAAAATATTGCACGAAGATTGTCCCCTCTCGGGCAATTTCCAGTGTTAGGGACGGACGGATCAAGGTCGAATGTTGTTATTGATTATTTCCAAGTTTAGTTCGAGGGGTGCCATGACACGTGGAACAGTGTTAATGGGGAAGGGATCACATGTTCTGACAAATTCAACTAACCTTAACGTCGTCCTATTGTTAGTCATAGAGAGTTAAGTATTTTCGTATTGACAATGTGGTTTTGTTGAAAATAGACTGTCTTAAATAGATATCGATCATACGTTGAACGAAATTGTTAGATAATTTTATTGATAGAAAAATATCTAACGCAGTACTGTCATATCATTAGGATTGCTTTGTCAGTGCACTATTGGCACAATCAGTGCTAATACGGCCCTCTAAATTAAAATGAACAGGACAGACAAAGATCAGGAAAATCGGTCGATTATGAGAAAAAGCAATACACAATATACACATACAAAAGATCGGACACTCAGAGTTGACATAAAAAATCTGTACCCTTCAAAAGATCAGTGTAGTAAATACGTTTCTCTTTATCTCTTCTCATAAAAAGTATTACCAAATAAACGGACCTCTATTCAGTTTGTTAGTTACGCAAGTCTAATTACAATACTTTTGGCACGCGTTCTAATTCCGTTGTATTCTTTACTATGGCGTCATGGATGATGCGTTTGCGACAATGCGCGCGCGCATACTTTACGGAGGACGGTTTCATACCAGTGTTTTGGTGATTTCGTGAAGCCTGACTGTGTTATTATACTGAATGATGGGTGCTATTTAATGTATACTTTACGCGCATGTTAAAATCAATGATAATTTTGATAATTCACAAATTCCTTTGACTTAATTTTCTTGATGGACCTATGTGTTTATTTAAAAAGTTTTTCTATATTCTTTGAATTCTTAATTTAAGAAACATAACATCGGCAATAAGTCTGTTAATTGTCGTTAGAACATCTTACGTTTACAAATAATTTAAAATACAAATAAAATGGCTAGTGAAATTAGTAAAACGATAAAGTTTAGCTATTTTCACTAGCCTATTTAGCACTCGTGACGTAAAATAGTTTACGTTACGAGTACTAAATAGATAATGGAAATCGAATAGTAGCCATTCTCTTTAGAAGCAAATAAGTATGTTGACGTTTACTAATGGTACATTGTTTTTCTTCGCGGAATAACGGACTCTCACTAACGACTTCGGACTTGATTGAATTAAATTGGTGATATTATTTTGGTAATACGAAACACGAACGGTGGTACTATCGTTGCTTTAGTTTTAGTTCAATGCATATTTAATATTTTTTTTTTAACATGAAATATTTTAATGTATTTCGAGCGAAGGATTAGATCTGAAACCAGTTACGGTACTGACGTTGAAAAACATAACCTCTTTATAACTTCATCAAATAAAAGTTTATGAGCCTTTTTCAAATTTATATTTTCAAATTTATGCGTATGTAATCCTTAAAGTTATCGTTTCGTGAATTCGTCTTTTACAAATTATTTAATTTCTTACCTAGGCGTGGAAAACTTCAACTAACGTATGTTATTTTAATGCCATGAATGAGTTAAAATATTTAATTATTGCATGGAAGACACACATAAAACAGAGGAGCAATTTTGTTTCTAAAGTTTTCTGAAGTCTATTGGTATTTTTAAAGCGCAGTATCATTTATTGTGTAAAGTCATTAGAGCTTTGTAGTGATGAAAGAGTAAAATTCATTGAAATGAGTCATTAACCATAAATAATTCGTTTTACTATAAACGAAACTATTAGGTATGCGTTGTCAGCATTTTTTTCTAATCCATTCAACGCTTAAGAGAAAACCAAACCTAATTTACAAAACAATATTGATACATTAATAAATAATTGTTTTTATCAGTAACGTAGTGGCACCAAAGATCGACACTTTAAGGAGATAGTGGGATTTTTCATAAGATTAAAGGTCATTTAGTCATCTTTACACCAAGAGAAACAATTGAGTATGGTAAAGTATATTCTTGAGATAAGAATAGAATGTTTTAAATTTATTGATTATACACGGACTAAAAAAAATCCCAAAAAAAAGAAAAAGTATATAAATCTCCAATCATCGACACCGAATCTCCAGTAGTCAACACCCAGTCATCGACAGTTGCCACTTACCGACACCCAGCTATCGACTGTTGACTAAGTGTAATGCGTATCTGCCAAATTACCACACCACCCGCTTAGTGAGTCATAAAATAAAATTAACTGTTTAAGAAGTACTTATTCATTTATTGTCCACAGTACAATCATACAAATACGTAACAAATAATTCTCAAAAAGCTTAAATTGCAAAAATCAACAATATTTACTGTAAAGTTATTCTTACTTAACCAATTATTAAATATTTATTATATATCAAATCACTCTTTCGGTTCGTAATAAAATATCTATTTGGAAACAACGTTTCCTAACCATTTTCGTTAAAATTATGAATTATTATAACTATATAACAATCAGTCATACATAGTAGTAACAAGGTAATAAAGTACTTTATACTAATATAGTTTTTGCTATGTATCTTATTCTGTACTAAATTCAATCAAAAACATAACAGACAACGTAAATGAGATCTTTTTTCAATATATAAATAGCTTTTGCACATATATCTACCTACGAGATAGTTTTGTAATAAATATTATTTAGTTACTTTTTTATTAATTATAAGAGATCCTTTTATAAAGATTAACTACCTAAGCACTTATTATATGAGATCTGTTTCAAAAGGCATACATATTTGGCAAATATTTATCCATTTCAGGAATTCTATAAAATCCTCTCTTGTTTAAACATATAGGTTCTTTTATCACTTCTATTATTTCTTTGAACTTATAGAAAATTTTATCGGATGGGTTAGGCCATTTAAAGGAATTTCCAGTAGTCAATGTCATTGTACTTATTTCGTACTCGTTCTTTCTCAAGCTTTCTATCTTACCAGGAAAATACTCCCCTTCATACTTAATTATTACGAAATTTCCTATAGAAAATTTCCTGTTTTTATTTGGTTTAGTTGCTTTTGACGATGCAATTTTACTTAAGGGAAAATTCTCTAGATCCGAGTCTATAGAATCACAGTCTATTTGATTCTTTGTTTTTGTTACGTTTTCGCTTTCTAGTTCTTCATCTAGGTCATCTTCTAAATTATAACTAATATCACTTTCAGCATATGAAATCTCCACATCTGACTCTTCTGAAGTTGAGTCTTTTTGAACAGTTTTCTTAGTTTTTTTAATCTTGCTTTTATTTTTCTTTTCATTAATTAACTGTTCTTTTAATTTCTTTTTTTCTATTCTCTGTCTATTTCTTTCATCTTTTTCTTGCTGTTTTTTATTTTTCTCAATTTCCTTTTTCTCGTGATATTCTTTCCAAGCTTTACTTGTCACTGTTGATGGAATTTTCTCTCGTTTCACTCTCTTCTTATTACTACCCATGCTATTTTCCGGCCAAAACAAACTCCTTTTAAAAGGTGATGGAACAATCACTCCTAAAACTTTTTCCAAAGATTTTTGTGGTGTTGTGTGCTGTGGTTCCATAGTACTAATGATTGGTTGTTGGGATAGGTTATTTCCTATTACTTCAGGGAAACTGGATGAAGATGAAGGATTCGGTGAAAGGTGCCTTTGAAGATCTCCTGTTACTTCAGCTGAACCGATGGGTGAAGTAAGTTCCGGTATTAAAATAGGTTGGTTAACATTAACAACCCTAGGGATATCGTTAGGTTGTTGCATTAGAGGATCTTCAGATGAATCGGTTGGTAAAAAACTTTCTGGTGGTGAAAGAGGTTGGGTAACAGCATCATGCCTTATGTTACAGTTTAGTGATAAGTGAGGAAGATGTTCTACTATTACTTTAGGCAAATTAGTTGGCGATGGCAAACTGGGAGTGATGCCAATGTTATAATCTACTGACTTCAGGTCTATGGAATTGGCATTTTTTGGTGGATTTTCCGTCTGCATTCTGTATAAGTTCATTTCTTCAGTTTCTTTAGGCACAGCTTCTCGGGCATCTAATGGTATAGCCATTGCTTCATCGGTTACAATAACGTCGTTCGTTTGAACAGTGGCTACGTCATTTGACGGATACCTGGCCTGTTCTACTGTGCCTGATGTTGTCGGAGCATTCGCCGAACTTGAATGACACAACGCGTCTTCGGATTTGTTTTTGGCCCAAATCAAATATAAAGTCTCATCTTCATCAGGGATTTCTCTTTCCAGTTTATTTCTATTTTCATAGTATAATTTATTGAATTGTTGTAACTTTTGAGCTGAGAATACGTTCACGATTTCACGTTCTAAATATTTTATAAACTCTTTCTGCATTGGATTAGTTTTAGTTCTCGTTTCTGTTTCGGTTTTAGATATTTTAGACATATCGATGTAATCAGGTCCAAATGGAAAAAGGCCCCCGGCTCGGAATCCGTTTCGGATACAATCTTGTGTTACATTTGCCAGAGCTTTTTGCAACACTGGGGCAAAGTTCTCTTTTCGGAGAACTTTGCCCAAGTTCTCCATTTTCCATTGCGTCACGGCTTTTTTCCAATGAGCTTTGAGAGGTCTGAATACCGACAAATCCATCGGTTGTAGAAGATGCGTAGAATTTGGGTACAATGCAACGACTACAATACCATTTTCAGAGCAATAATTTGATAAATGAAGCGTCACGTGTGATTTGTGGCCATCCACAAAAAACAAGACAGGTTTTTCAATATTATTTTGCTCTAACCAAGGATTGAAGACATTAGTCATATATTCATAGAATGTGCTGCTACACATCCACCCACTCTCCGATTTACCTATTGCCCATTCATCAGGAACACTGACAGCGATAGTTGAAGGAATTCGTTCGTAATTAAATATGATCATTGGAGGGGCTAGGTCTCCAGCTGCATTTCCAGTTATTAGGACAGTAAGATTGTCCTTTTCATCACCACAACTGCTATATGGGTGTTTATCTCCTTTTTTGGCGAGTACACGGCCAGGTTTAGGTGACAAGAAGAACGCGGTCTCGTCTGCATTAAATATTCTGTGTGGGTCGTTTAAAATAGTTTTATAGTTATTTTCATCCAAATAACTTTCGATCTCGGTAAACCAAGTCCTGATGTTATTTTCAGATACATTATCTCGAGCTCTTGACAAGTTGTCTGGTACTTTTTGTGTCAAGTTTGGATGTCTCTTCATGAACGACTGAAACCACTTCTTGCTGGGCCTACTGTTGGTAAAAGGATTTGGTCTGTTTTGATCAATTATTATTTTTTGCACACTATCTAGTAACGCATCTTTTGTCAGTGGAATATGTCTTTGATATAAAGCTAATATCCACTTTTCCAAAATGTCTTCTTCCCCTTTACTCAAAACTGTGCTCGGCCCCATAGTGCAACCCATTGTTGTTTTTCCTGAAATTTTGTCATGGAGCGTAATCCTAACTCCGAAGCGTTTCGCAGCAACTGCAATCTTTTCGCCATTTTTAACAGCTTCTACAGCTTCTTCTAACTGGTCGGGTGAATAATTTTTTCTCGGAGCCATCTGTAAGAACCAATCACCGACATATATTATTCCCCAATAATCGACACCTGTCGATTACTGGTAGCTCGACTCTAATTAGTTTACTTCAAATATCTACTAAATGCGCCATGTAATAAGAACTATATTCGGTTGTCAAATGAAAAAATATTAAAAAAATTACTATCGACATGTGTCGATTATTGAAAAAGTCAGTTTTTGAAAACCAGTGATCGACACTAATATTTTACTAATACCCACTTAACCTTAAAATTTAATTTTAACAAAAATCGAGCCTATAGTTCTTATTGTGACGCGTAAAAAAGATAAAATTCAAATAAGTTACAAAACAGTAGAGTAATTAACAAAAAATATACTCACTTCCTTAAGGATTTCACTAAGTAATGTATTATTTTCAACGGTACTTCAGCCGCAATAAGTTGTTATATCGCCATTTTAAAAACAAAATGGCGGATTTTTCTTAAATGTCAATAGGAGCCAGTCAAAAGTGTGCTATCTATGGTACAGTGTTGCCATATTATGAAATCGATTTCTTACTCTTATTTTATGGAATCAAAAAATAAAGTGTCGGTTATTGGTTCTTGTCGGTCATTGGTGCCACTACGTTAATTATTTTAACCAGGTACTGAATGAAAATCGTCATATGTAAATAAATTAGCTACAACTAAACAGTAGTCAAATTGCTCTTATCACTGTTAACAAGTTTAAAAGCAATGCACTATAAGTAGTTGTATTACCTATAACACCTCAAACAAACGCCCGTGAGTTACGTCACATGTAGGCCCATGTCGTTACGGTTAAAGGAAGTAACGGCTTTATAAACTGTTAGCACTACGCATACTAAAGTGTAGACCTGTTATGTGGCGGGTCAATAAAATGTCCTTTTGTATGAACTAATATTTTAATACTTGCACTTGCACTAAGATTAGTTATAGTAATGAAGAAATTATAAACTAGACACAGTAACAATATGAAGTTAGAACCGGAAACGGAATTGGAATGTGCCTATTGAAGGATTCTGGAAGTATTTATATGGGTTGGATATGGAAGGGTGAATGATTTAAGGGAACATTAATTATCTTATTTACTATAAACAAAAGTATACACATTAACAAATCACATTAACAAATGTGATCTAAAGTTCAACAATATTTATCTTAAAGTAATTAGTAATTAGGGTTAGTGATATGTTGCTTAGGAATAGGTTAGTAATGTACATGTATAGGTATAGGGGTGGATACATAACACCTCCCCCCTTAGAATAAGGATTGGACCTTTGATGTGTGCAATCCTGAAGTTGTTGGTCGATTCTCCTCTTCTTCGATTGAGCTTGTGTTAATTGAGGACATCGGGATACTTTGTTGTTGACGGGAGTTGTCAAAACAGTTATTAAATATTTGTATGCATCTCGACTCTCCGTGACACGAATTTCGGCGATTTTGACGTCGAGGCCAGAGATGTCGCCAAGGGCAACATTTATAGATTATGAAAATAAGCATTACAATGCCCAGTGCAATTGCGGCAAAAGAAAATTTGGAAGTAGAAGAAAATGCATTGAAGGATTTTTGTTGCTCTTTCAGAAGTTGATTTTGTACTTTTATTTGATCCTTTATAATATAAAGCGAGTCTAAAGGGATATTTCTCACTGTAATCGGTTGCAGTTCCGGTGGAATAGGTTTATGAAGCGTCTCTGGTATGCAGATGTCTTCAATGTTGACAGTAACTATTGGATGAGTTATATTTGAAATAGTATCATCTTCTGCATTAAGGGTCACAAAAGCAGTGTAGAATTTGCATCCTGGATATAGAGTAAGAATTCCAGAACCTGAAATATCTTTTTGTTCGATAACTTCACCGCATTCCACAGCATACGGCGTAATGTGTTTGAGCAAGAAGATCCACTGATTATTGCCAAGTGATTGAAACGTGTCGATATGAGCAGAGAAGGTTACTAATTCGCAGTTTGCTGGTAATTCAGTTTCAGTATGTTGCAGTATTGCTATTTCACAAATAGGCCTTGAGTTGTAATTGTAGACTGGAAGATCCTTGCAGACTTTTCGTAGAGATGCGTAGTTTTTGCAGTTTTCCATGGAGCTCGTAGTTACATAGCGTTGTCTTGTTGTCGAAGTGGCAAGGTATGTTTGCTCGGGGAATAAGGTTGAATAGAAAGAGGAATTTGTGTGTTTGATAGGAATGGAATACATGTGATAAAGATTAAATTTTTCGTTTAAGGGAAATTCGATTACATAGACTAACTTGTTATGATATATGTAAGATGTTAGTGTAGTAGATTCTAATATGTTGTGAATATTTTCTAATGTTATTGGTGCGACTAAGTTATTGTTAATTCTAACGTGATTTGTTGCC